>CABHPR010121348.1:890-15257 GCA_902168415.1 Peromyscus melanophrys
GTGTGTGTGTGTGTGTGTGTGTGTGTGTGTGTGTGTGTGTGTGTGTGTGAATGTTCTACATTCTTCCCTGTACAAATTATACCTCAGAATAACCAAATATTTCATGAGGGAAAGTTGATTTTTTTTAATAGAAATAGTTCACCTAATAATTGAAGAAGTAACATATATCACCATTCCACATTGCTAAGAAAATAATAGATCTAGGGGATAGAGAGATGGCTCAGTGGCTACGAGTATTTATTGCTCTTGGAAAGGACCTGTCAGATGGCTCATAACTGCCTCAAACTAGTTCCAGGGGAATTCAACACCCTCTTCTGGTCTCTAAGGGCACCTGCACAGACACACACACACACAGACACACACACACACATGCACACACAACTTTTTAAAAATGAATTAGGGACTTAGAATTAGTAAATATCACAAAAAAGAAAAAAACAGACATCTTATTAGAATTAGACTGTATCTGTATCTCTGGGGATAGATAAATCTAGCAGATGAGCATGGTAAATGATGCCATAGGTATGAAATTACAAAAATACAAACTTAGAAAAATCCACAGAACAAATAGCACAGGATAAGTAATTTAGTTTCTTCAGCAAATAAATTACAAGCATTTTGAGTGATAAAAGGGAAACCTGTATATTAAGAAAATGATATATTGACTCAATGTCATGTTTGTATCCTTTTTAAATTTTTATTTATTTATGTGCATGGATGTTTTCCCTACATGTATGTTTGTGTACCATTGGACCCCCTGGAATCGGAATTACAGACTGTTGGAGGTGCTTGGTACTGAACCTGGACCCTCTGGAAGATCAGTTAGTACTCTTAACCAGTGTGCCGTATCTCCAGCCCCTCATGTTGTTTTAAAAACAAGTCAACTATATGAAGATATTTGAAACTTAAATTTGAATACTAGAAAAACATTTGAAGATATTAAGATAGCACTTTGCTGCGTGTGGTGGCGCATGTCTGTTATATCAGCAGTTAGGAGATAGCAACCCAAGGACTGAAGAGTTTGAGGCCTGTGTTTGGACTACATAGGGGGGATCTGTCTGAAAACAATGTTTTGGGGGGATCGGTTTTTATATGTAACAATGGTATTGTGATTATTTTTGAGTTTTTGAAATCATACACTTAAATATGAATGAAATATCTTGTAGATATTGAAGCCAGGCCATATTAATCTTGCCGTTTGCAGTCATGCTCGTCAAGTAAAGGGCATTTCTGTTTATTTTTTCCCTAGGGAAAGCTATGAAGAAATGGGTAGTGTCCATTGCTAAGATCATCAAGAGGAAGAAGCAGGCTCAGGCAAATGGAATAAGCCATAACATCACCTTTGAAAGTCCACCTCCACCCATTGAATGGCATATCAGTAGACCAGGCCAGTTTGAAACGTTTGACCTTATGACACTTCATCCAATAGAAATTGCACGCCAGTTAACACTTTTGGAGTCTGATCTCTACAGGTAGATAATGTTAACTTCTTGCTTTATTTCAAGAACTTTGGATATACTTCTTACCTGTTTTCAGAATATTTTGCTATTTATTGATGAGTGTTTAAGAATAGCTCTAAGCCAGCACAGTGAAAGGAGAGGACTGGTCCCTCTAAGTTGTCCTCTGAACTCCACACGTGTGTGTGTGTGTGTGTGTGTGTGTGTGTGTGTGTGTCTCAATAATTGTGGAAAAAAATTTGTTTGTTCTTCTGGGTGGAATGTTGTTGTTTTGAGGCAGACTCTTCCAGCGTAGTAGTGACTAAACCTAGACTAGAGGCTAGCAGTCCCTAGAGACAAGAAGATGACTAATCCACAGAATAGCAGCTGCTTCCCAGGCAGTCCCTCCTGTCAGTCAGTGTGGATGTGAGGCTCTTGACAGACTAGTGAGTAGTGTTAAGTGCCGTAAGTCTTTCTCTCTTTCTCAACCCAGGCTCCAGTGACTGCTATAGATAGACTGTAGGTAACTGCTCCCTGTTGAAAGATAAGTCCTACCATGATTCTATCATAACCTTTGTGAATCCAGACGCCCCTCTTTTGTATCCAGCTGGGTGTGGTGGTATAAGTGTGCCATCCAGCAGTCATGAGATAGACAGAAGGAAGATCAAGAGTTCAAGGCCAGCTTCAGCATATAGCAAGTTTAGGGCCAACCTGAGCTACATGAGGCCTTGTCTCAAACAAACAAACATACAAACAAACAAACAGTAAACAAAGCAATACAAAATCCTGGAGAAGTTATCCTCATCAGAAGATTTTTTTATTAATTAATTTTTTGTGATGCGTGGTTTGTCTGTGTGGATGTCTGCATCACGTTGCATACTTAGTGCCTGCAGGTATTGGATCCTCTGGGACTGGAGTTACAGACACTTGTGAGCCGCTGTGTGGGTGCTGGAAATTGAACCCAGGTCCTAGGTTTGCACTGGCTATTCCATTCAGAATCTGACCTTTAACACACCACCAAGTGTTTATAAACATCTGATTAAGAATGCCATGCTATATTTTAAGTAATGTGGAATTTGGTTAGTCTTCAAAATGATATGCATTGTGATTTGTGACAGGCAAGCCTAAAGGAACTTGTTACTTGAGGTAACAAAGCAAATAGTACTGAATAAAGTTTTCCCTCATGATTGAATGTGAAATCAATTTAAAAAATGACATGGCTGTAATTTTTTAAAAGTAGGAAGTTCCATGTAGACTTGCTTTTGTGGAATAGAAATGCATTTCTTTGTTCTGTGATTTGTTTGGTAGAAGAAAAGTAACATCCTGACATTGATGCTGTGGGTAAATTTCTGGTGAAATAGAGTTCTAAGTAAGAAAAGTTATTCTAGAAAAGCCAGATAATAGTGACACATGCCTGTAGTTCCAGCACTTGGCAGGCTGAAGGGAGGAAAAGCAAAAGTTCAAGGCTACGTTCTGATGCGCAGAGAATCCAAGGTCATCCTGGACTACACGAGTCCCTGTCTCAAGAAAGCAATACATACCTCCAAAAACTGTTAGCAAGGACCTGTTTGTCTTCAAGTCGACCGACCAAAAAGACGTTTTTAAATATTGAAAACTAGAGAACGTTCACAGCCGTGACATTGGCCAGTTTTTAAATGATGCAATCCTGACTCAATAATGGTTTAATCTTCTCTTCTGGTTTTTATTAGTTATTTCAAGCATTCCAGAAATATAAATAATAATGAGTGTTTATGGACAATAAAAAACATTACAGATGAGATTGAAATTCTTACAATTCTCTCTGATTACACTGCTCTCCATTCCTCCCAAGAAATTAGCATTACCCAGGACTTGATGTTTATTCTTCCTGTTTGTCTTTATAATTTTGGTGTCTGTGTGCATAGCCCTAAGTAATACATAGCATCAGCATGCATATCTTAAAGCCACATATATTTATGATACCACTCTGTACCAAGTTTTTTTTACTGGGATTGTTTTTGATATTTGTTCAGGTTGATGTCTTGTTCATTTACCTACTTTAGCCATATTTACAATATTCCATTATGACTATTCTATGGTTTCTCTAGTTTCCTGATAGTGAGCTTCTAGGCTCTTTGGGGTTTTTGACGTTTGTAAACAAAATGTCACTGAGCATTCCTGTAAAGGTATTCCTACTGCTGTGGAGGTGTATCCTTGCCGTCCTCATGGAGGCTGAATCGCCTTGTCAGGTAGTATGTTAGTGTGTCTTCAGTGCTGTGAGGTTTTGCCAAGTTGTTTGTCGGGTGTTGGTGGACCGTCTTTACCTCAGCACCAGCATTGGAGGCTTCTTGCTTTCTACTTTATCTTTTGGTGTTACCATCAGACTTAGGTTACTTTGACAGGTATAAAATGGGATTTTACTGTAGGTTTAGGGTTTTTTTTTCCCCCGAGTGATACAGCATTTCTTTCATGTTTGTGGCTGTTTGGGTCTGTTTCTATGTGACTTAACTAGCACATATAGTTCTCATATAGTTTATGTTGTGGAAGTGTTTAGATAATCTGATACTAATCTTTGTAGAAACAAAGAGACAAATCTTTTTTCCCAGTACTCCAGACCATAAAGTTACCTGGATACAGACACGGTGACTCTAGTGTTATTCCAGTAGCAGAAAACTGGAAGCTCGCTGGGTGCCCATCAGCACACAGTGATCGAATGCATTGTCCTGCCCCTGTAGGAAGGACTGTTGCTCAGCTGAGGATGGAAGTTGAATAGGGTCTTTGCGTATTCCACTGGGAGAATGTTTGTGTTGTTTTAAGACAGATTAGTATTGATTGGTAATGTTTTACAGGAAAGTCCAACCTTCTGAACTTGTAGGGAGTGTCTGGACCAAAGAAGATAAAGAAATTAATTCTCCAAATTTATTAAAAATGATTCGCCATACAACAAACCTCACTCTCTGGTTTGAAAAGTAAGTTTTTATTTACTCTGTCTTATTGTTTCTTAGTAGTCATAATGTTAAGTCATATTTAAGCTAAAACTCTGGCTTTATAAAGAGGTTTCTTGTTTTCCAAGTGAGTTGAAGAAGCTTTTCTAAGGCACGAATATTTTGTTGTTGTTAGATGCATTGTGGAAGCAGAAAATTTTGAAGAGCGGGTGGCAGTGCTCAGCAGGATAATAGAAGTTCTGCAAGTGTTCCAGGATTTGAATAATTTCAATGGCGTGTTGGAAATAGTCAGTGCGGTCAATTCTGTATCAGTGTACAGACTAGACCACACATTTGAGGTAAGTGTGAGCATGAATAGTTCATCTTTTGGAAGGGCAGATAAAATTAACATACGAGATTACTTCTACCTATTTTTAAGGAAATATTTTTAAAAATCTGTCCGGTCCCCTTAAATACAGAGGTGGAATTATTAAAGTATATATCAGCATATGCTGGCAAGTGTGGACTTTTTTCAGTGGTATGATGATAATCTCATAAATGACAAAGAATTTTAAGTATATACTCAAGATATAAATACTTCTTAGTTACTTATAGTGTGTAGTCGAAAAAGAGAGAACCCTTTCTGAAACCTAAAAAATTATCTTACTTTAAATTTTTAAAGTATAGATTATCTTATTTTAAATTATGAAGTAACATTTAATTTCTGTTAGAATGTTTGAGAGATACCAATGTATACAGATATTTTGTACCTTTTAATTTAAAAATGAGCATCATATTGTATGTAAATATTTATGACATGCATCTTATTTTTTACATTGTTCTGTTGTCTCTCAAAATAAGGGTATTTTTTTAAAGTTGCTACATAGTTTTCTGTCTTGTAGATGAATTATAATTTAGTCTGTCATTCTATCTGGGAACAACTAAGTTATTTCTGATTTTCATTTGGATATATAATTTATCATGGGCCATTCATTCATTCATTCACGTGTCTCTGTGAAGCCCTGATTCTTTCCCTAGAATCAGTTTCTAGAGGCAGAAGTCTTGGGTCATTTTCAGATTTTTGGTGCTTTTGCTAAGGAGTTTGCTGTCAAGAAATGATACATGCCCTGGACATTACTATATTACATTTTTAAGGTTTCATGGGCCCAAATATTAAGGTTCTAATTTTTTATTATATTTTAAAAATTAACTAGTGATGTTAGTATTGTTAATGTACTTAGCTGCTTTCATTTTTTTCTTTATGATTTCTCTGGTCCTGGCCTCTCATTTTTCCTTGTGGGTATGGCATTTTACTTATTTATATGAACTTTTTAATATGTTGAAGACGTTAAAACAGACTGTCTATAGGCACCCAGTTTCTGTATCAAGCATAATCTCCTCACTGTGGGTTCTTCCCTTGTTTTTCACCTACAATGATCTCTCCCAAGTGAGCTGCAGAAGGTAGGGGCTTAGGTGTCTTATCATAATGTTGCCTTTAGGGGCTGGAGAGATGGCTCAGAGGTTAAGAGCACAGACTGCTCTTCCAGAGGTTCTGAGTTCAATTCCCAGCAACCACATGGTGGCTCACAAACCATCTGTAATGAGATCTGGTGCCCTCTTCTGTATACATAATGAATAAGTAAATCTTTAAAAAAAAAAAAAACTATAAAAAAAAATAAAATAATGTTGCCTTTAGAAACACAGGTTCTTAGCATCGCTCTGGAAACCAGCCTAGCATTGTATGTTAAAGCTAAAAACAGACACACACCCTCTTAGATTAGAAACAAAGAGACAATCTTTTTTCCCCAGTACTCCAGACCATAAAGTTACCTGGATACAGACATGGTGACTCTAGTGTTATTCCTGTAGCAGAAAACTGGAAGCTCCCTGGGTGCCCATCAGCACACAATGATCAAATGCATTGTCCTGCCCCTGTAGGAAGGACTGTTGCTCAGCTGAGGATGGAAGTTGAATAGGGTCTTTGCGTATCCCCTGGGAGAATGTTTGTGTTGTTTTTGAGAAAGAAACATAAGGAAACTCCAGAATGACTATAATTCCACTTTAATAAACAAATCTAAATCTAAGTAGATTCGTACAAATACTGAGAATAATGTGGTTGTCAGGGATGTGAATGAGTAGTGGAGCATTTGCTCAGCATGTGTAAAGTCCTGGGTTCACGCCCTAAGAGAGAGGGAGAGAAAGATGATTTCACCTTCACAGCTTCACTCAATGGCCTCTTGCTAGGCCTCCGTTCGGGGACATCCCTGACACATGTCTGGCCTCGGCAGCTTTATCCCGTAACTCCTTTCTTCTGTGCTTAACTCTAAAGCCGGAACCATGTGGCTGTGCTTTGTGGTGTTCAGTTGAGCAGATGCTGAGGCCCTAGTCTAGTGTTTTGTCTCTATTAAATCCTTACTGACCCTCAAGGCCTAAAGCAGAAGGATTGAGAGTTCAAGGCAAGCCTTTGCTGTATAATGAAACCCCATCTCAAACAAAACAAAAATATCTTTAATTTAGTTGGAAATTCGTTTTGAGTAAATAGTGACATGAGCTCTGATTTTATTTTTGTTCTGTATGCTGCTCAGTTGTTCTCACACATTTATTCAAGTTCATTTTTCCCCACATTGACCTCTTGTGCCTGCTGTATCATAAATTGACTTATATATGGGTTTATTTCTGCTCCATCTATTTTTTTACCTATTTAATTTTTCTTATGCTACTTGTCTAAAGTACCATTACCCTAGAATCAACCTAAGTTTTACATTTTAAAAAATTTTGAATTTAGTAAAGTTGTGTTTAGATCTAAGTCACTGTGAAAGACTGGCAGTTTTACAGTAATGAGCCCTCCTAACCATGAATGTGGTGTATTTCTCCATCTGATCCCATTTAATATTGTTTATGGTTTCCTGACAGACACTGACACTTTTGTTATCTATATTGGAATCTTTTTAAAAATTATGATTTCCTTTTTGGTGAAAATTTTTATATCTGGAAATACAATTGAGTCTTGTTTGACTTCTATATACAGCAACATTGCTAAATTCTCCTATTAACATTCCTATTAACATATACATTTGGGCAGTTTTCCCCAGGGGCAGTGGATTTTGACTTCTGGGAGATGATAGTATTCCCTGGTGTCTTGTTGTTCCTTGTTGGTATTGGCTGGGACTTGTGTAGAAAATTGAAAAAGAGCTATTTATTAAACAGCCACATTTGTGTTCTCCTTAATGTAAAAGAAATAAACATAAAGGTTCCTAAGTATATGTTACTGTGGTCTGTGTTTATGTATATGTACTTAAACTCTTCATTGGATTATAAATCATTTTGTTTCCAATAAGAAAAATGTAGTAATAAAATAAAAACAAATGCCTATGTTTACTTCATTCACTAGATTTTCTAGAAGTTTTCTTACCTTCCTACAGTTTTCTTACTGATAAGATTTGCCCTCAACCTCAAAAAACCTTTTAGTCAAAGAACATTTAGTCCTGAAGGATCATAGTTCTTCTTTCTGACCCTGCAATTTATGCCTGGAAGATTAAAATGGTAACAAATAAGGTCAGAGGAAGACTTTTTTTTATTCCTTAATCTTCTAATTTATAGTAGAAAGAACACAAAATCTTAGTTTTTATATTTATAGATAAAAAACAGGATTACTCATTTTAGCAATTTCCAAAAGAATAAGACTCATAATTTTTAAAATCATTTTAAGTATTTGCAAAATTTTATAAATTCTAAAGTTATATATTCTTATGGGTCTTTATATATGATTGAATTATTTGAAAGAATTATATTCAACTTACATGTTTTAAAGGCATTGCAGGAAAGGAAGAGGAGAATTTTGGACGATGCTGTGGAATTAAGTCAGGATCACTTTAAAAAATACCTAGTGAAACTTAAATCAATCAATCCACCTTGTGTGCCTTTTTTTGGTAAGTTACTAAATATAAACACTTTATTTTAAAGATGAATGTGTTGTAACCAAAAGAGACAGGGTCTTTCTAGATAGGTTGTTTTTATACATATGAATTTATTATTTGTATGTATTGATAAATAAAAGGAAAAATGTCTATTTCCTTGTCTATATATTGAAGATCAAGATAATTGCATCTTAAAGTTGTTAGAAGAATTGAAAATATTTTTTCTGTAGTTAACACAGTCTTGTGAAGACTTTAATGAAGTGCAGCTATTATTTTTATTTATCTGTGTCACATCTGCAATGTTTATTTTTAATTTATTATGAAAGGGCTTTTACAGAGTCTTTTTGTTCATTTGTTTTTGTTTTTCGAGACAGGGTTTCTCTGTGTTGTTTTGGTGCCTGTCCTGGATCTCACTCTGTAGCCCAGGCTGGCCTCGAACTCACAGAGATCCGCCTGGCTTTGCCTCCCAGTGCTGGGATTAAAGGCGTGCGCCACCAACGCCCGGCCTGTGCCATGCTTTTAATGTGTGCTTGAGACACGGTAAACACGTGACACAGCACACCGTTTTACAGTGAACTTTTATCCTTATGAGTAAAATTACACTCTGAAATAATGATAAAACTCTCGCATAGTAACACATAAGCCAGTAACATAACCTTTTGTTGTGATTACCAAATATTATTCATCTGACCTAGTTATATTGCCGCATGTTTATATGATGGGTCAGCAGCAGTCTGTCTGTTTATGACAGAGTCACCAGGAACACCGAGACATGCATTGTGCTGTAATACTACACCAACTGCAACAATTTCTTCAGCTCCCTTTTATTTGGGGTAGAGTCTGGTCTTTAAACATACACTATACTACTGAGCTTCACCACAGCCCTTTATTGTAATCTCACAGCACCATTGTATATGTTGTCCATGGTTTAAACATAATTATGTGGCACATGACTGACTTCACTATTAGAATTGGATGATTTATATAAATCAAAGTTTTTTTAACCATAGCACTATTGATTGAAGTTAAGAGGAAAAAAATGTTTGTTGTGGAGGGTTGTCAATCACACTGTAGCACATTTAGCAGCCTCCTGTTTACTAGAGAACAGTAGTACCCCAAACTTGTAATGACCAGAAATGTTTAAACAGATTTCCAACTCTTCTCTGCAGGACAAAATTGCCTTTAGCTAAGAACCACTATTTTAAGTGTCATAATTATGCATAAAAAGGGATTAGAACCTTGTTTTACTGTCTAAGTGATGCGTTCCAAGAAGCAGTTTGTCCTGCTGCTCTTAAACAAAATTGCTTAATTTGTTGATAGTCACTTAAAGATCATTGGTATTAAATATTTTTACATCGAATATCACAACATTGTATTAGACGAAGTTTTAGCCCACAGGGTTTGGGCATGCTTAGTTTGCCATTTCTTAGAATAGCAGCCTTTGATTTTAGTGAAGCATAGTCTTCGTTTTCTTTTTCTTTAAACTCTGGGTTGCACATTGTTAATAGAGAATCACTTCTGGCTCTGCGAGTTTTGCCTTTTTGCCTCTTCAGAAGGGGGACTGCTGAGTTCTACAGTGTGTCTTTCAGCTTTACCAGTCCAGTTGTCTTCCCAAATGACAGATTAAATGAGACCAGTCTTCAAATAACTTTCCATATTTTTTAACTAGGAATATATTTAACAAATATTCTGAAGACTGAAGAAGGAAACAATGATTTTCTAAAGAGGAAAGGGAAAGATTTAATCAATTTCAGTAAGAGGAGGAAAGTGGCTGAAATTACTGGAGAAATTCAGCAGTATCAGAACCAGCCTTATTGCTTACGGACTGAACCAGAAATGAGGGTAAATATTTCTTTATTGTCTTTGACAAAGATGGCATTAAGTCCTATGTAATTGCTAAGAAATGTCACAGTGATGCGCCATGCTCCTGTTTGCTTTCGGAAGTAAGTTAACTTTCAGCTAGCAATGTAAATATAGGTGTCTGCATGTCAGCACTCACTAATGTCAAGCACTTTCTCCTGGGAGTGTTGCTTCTTTGTGCATCAGTTCAAGCAGCTCTTCCAAAAAGTGACTAAGGGAATAGAATAAAAACCCCGCTGCTGCTGTGTGACCGCCATTTTAGATACTCCATATACATGTGCCAATACGACATAGAATGATCCATCCCTTCCTAAGCTCACTGGGGAGGAGTTGGAGACTAGTAGGTATGTACGCATCACAGGTGGTTGGGTTTTTTGTTTGTTTTTTACATTCTGTCAGTGTTTGATTTTGAGTAATAATATTTAATATGGATTGTATAATACCGCAAAATATGGGATGTATTCTAAATGAGAGTAAATTATAATACCATGTTTATGTAGATGAGTTTTATGGTATTGTACTTGTTTGAGGTTGAGAGCGGGTTGTACCTATCAATCACTAGTCACATTGTACCTCTCAGTCAATAGCCACATTGTAACTATCAGTCACTAGCCACATTATAACTATCAGTCAGTAGCCACTTTGTAACTATCAGTCACTGGTCACATTGTGCCTATCAGTAAGTAGCCACATTGTAACTATCAATCACTAGTCACATTGTACCTATCAGTCTCTAGTCACATTGTAACTATCAGTCACTAGCCACATTGTAACTATCAGTCACTAGTCACATTGTAGTTATCAGTCACTCCTCACATTGACTACTGCACCAAGCTTTAGACTAAAGCAGACAACTAAGAAAATGCAGAGCTTCTTTGGAGCCTAGATTCCAGTCTGCAATGCATTTCCCATAGAAATAATGGTGTACCGTAGTTGAGTACACGTGAAATACACGCTTCTCATTCATGTCTCAGAAACATCTGCTAGGATGTTTCTGTGATCTTCTCTAGACTTCTTACCATCATTCAGAGCAAATCTGCCTTCCTTAGAATTGAGTCAAAGTAAATTTAAAATTTAAATTTACTTGAGAGATAGCAGCTGGAGGATTAGGAGTTCAGGACCATCTCCTGATAGATAGAGGCAGCCTAGGCAACATAAGTCCCTGTCTCTAAATAAATAAGTAACTTTGGCATTCACTTTTCAAGCCACAGTTAACCAATTTAAATAATACTGAAAAATAAAGCAAAGGTTGGGAAAATCAAGAGTACATCTGTTACAGCTTTATAGAGGATGCAATTACTGTTGCCTGGCGGCATCTTAATTTAGCCAACTTGAATTCAAGAAGGAATATATGTTAAAGCAATAATGTTTCTGACATTTGTAGAATGTCTTAAGAACAGGAAGGATTTTATATAGAAAATTTAAGGCATTTTACCTACTGCTAAAGTTAAAACCCGGTGTCTGCTGTTATATGTGTTCCTAACCATGTAAAATTCAATAAAGCTAGCCAGCTGGGCATAGTGACACATGCCTGTGATTCCAACACTTGGGATGCTGAGGCAGGAGGATCACAAGTTCAAAGCAGCCTGGGATTTTATTTTGAGTCTCTGTCTCAAAAAAAATTTAAGTTAAGCTAAATCCAGTAATTAAATTCCAGTGTTTATTTTTTTTAAAGAAAGCATAGCAAAAATGTAGTGAAAAATTTGTGCACAAAGAGTTTATAGTTACTAGCATAACAGTGAATTAGAAAATACCTGTTTGAATGACTGTATGGAGATTAGTGAAATCAGTCCTGGAACATCAGTTAGGTGATTACTGTAGTCCCACAGATGATAAAGGAAGGCCATTAGATGCTCCAGTACTAAACCAGAAGCAGGGAAGTCTCTGGTTAGTAAAATAACTCTTTCCTTTTTGCCAGCTTTCCCATGTGAGCTACATCCCAAGCCCAACTGTAACTCAGATCATTTCATCATTTCATAGTTGAAAAAACTAAGATGCAGAACTAAAGAGGTAACTCAGCATTTAAGAGCATGTACTGTACTTTCAGAGGACCAGAGTTCAGTCCCCAGCTCCCACATCAAGCAGCTAACATCTTCCTGCAACTCCAGCTCCAGGGGATCCACAGGCACCCACACTCATATGTGCACACACACGCACATATACATAGTTTTTTGGCATTTTACTAAATCATCTCAATTTTCTACTTAAAAACTTAAATTTAAGCTTAGAATATATAGTTGTAGTCAATATTTTTGGATAAACACAGTGTTTTGGCCTTACAGGGTAACAGGGAAAAGTTTAAAGCTGTAATTATCTTTTAATTTACTTTTGAATATACCTTAGTCCAGTTATCTCCACATTTTTTCCTGCTTATCAACATCCTGCTGTGGTTTTCAGTCATAATTTCCATTGGGAATTCTGTTGGTAGATGAATGGTGGTAGCTTTGCTATCGTAGTGAGGAGGAATGTAAGAGACAAGTGATGCTAAAGACTGAGCTGAGACTCTGTGGCTAGGATGGAACTTCCTCAGAATTGTAGTCTTGGTCGTAAGTAGAGAGTAGGATGAGCAGTCTCTGTGACTATCAAGTACTGTGATGTCTTCTTTTGTTTTAGTGTAATGTTAGCAGGATCTTACTGTAGGAAGACCAAAGGTGTAAACACATATCTATGTGTTTAATTCTAGAGATTCTTTGAAAACCTTAACCCCATGGGGATTCTATCTGAAAAAGAGTTTACAGATTATTTGTTCAACAAATCACTAGAAATTGAACCCCGAAGCTGCAAACAACCACCTCGATTTGTAAGTTCATTATAATTATGGGAAACTTTTCTGTTTTTAAAAATAATATTTTCAGTGTTTAACAACCTGTTCTCAAAATTGTTATGTAATCAATAGCTGGTTTGTTGTTTTACTCTACAGCACTACTCTGTTTCTAAAATCATGTATACAAGGTGGGGCGGGACTCAGACATGAGCACTTGCCTCCCGCACAGGAGACCCTTTTGATAGAAACTGGATTTTTAAAAATAGTATTAGCTGTAGAAACTAGGTCCACATGCATGCAAAGTATCCTTCATTTTAGTATCTTTTATTTTATTGTCCATTTTTTTACCTCCTGATTTAAGAGCAAAGTTACAAGAAAGTGAGGCCTAAAAGTAGGTAGCTGAGCCAGGCGGTGGTGGTGGTGGTGGTGGTGGTGGTGGTGGTGTACACCTTTAATCCAAGCCCTGGGGAGGCAGAGCCAGGCGGATCTCTGTGAGTTCAAGGCCAGTCTGGTCTACAGAGGGAGATCCAGGACAGGCACCAAAACTACACAGAGAAACCCTGTCTTGGGGAAAAAAAAAAAAGGAAAACAAACAAACAAAAAAGTAGGTGGCTGGATGGAACAAATGAAAAGTCCAGGGAAAGCGACTAGCAGTGGTGGCACACCCCTTTAATCCCAGCACTGGGGAGGCAGAGGCAGGCGGATCTCTGTGAGTTCGAGGCCAGCCTGGTCTGCAGGGTGAGTTCTAGTACAGCCAGGGCTACACTGAGAAACCCTGTTCAGAAAAAAAGAAAGGAAGGAAGGCCAGGGAAGGAATAAGTGGATGTATCATGGTACCTCTAACATGACTGTGGCTCCTGCTGTTAGAGTCCTGTGGTGACACTGGAGCACTTTTTCTTACTAGAATCTGCTGCTGCCCTTCACAGTTACTCTGTAGATTTGCAGAGGCAACAGCAAGAGTGGAAAACCAACCTAACGTAGTAGCCAGAAGTGAAACAAGGTGTGGAAGGAAATAAAAACAATCCGAACAGTGGTTCTCAACCTTCCTGATGCTGGGGACCCCCAGCCATCAAATTGTTCTCATTGCTACTTCATAACTGTAATTTTGCTACTTTTATGAATCATAATGTAAACATCTATATTTTCTGATGGTCTTAGGTGACCTCTGTGAAAAGGTCAATCAACCCCCCCAAAGGGGTCATGACCTACAGGTTGAGAAAAACTGCTGTAGTAAAGCCTTGTTGGATTCCCTTAGTGTAAGAAGACCAAGTTATCTCTCCTCAGCCATGTGCCCAGAGCCTGTTTGATTTATTGAGTCCCCAGAAGGTTCTCCGTCAAACTCAGTGACAAAGCACTGGGAAGGTGATGCCTGTGTCCTCTGTGGATGCAGGCATCAGCTAGGGGCTGGGGGCTGCCTTGGTGCTCTTTAGACTTTCCCTCTCCTGTTGCAGTTTGCAACACCTATAGCTTCCACAGGCACCTGGACA
>CABHPR010121349.1:3462-23861 GCA_902168415.1 Peromyscus melanophrys
CTATCTATCTATCTATCTATCTATCTATCTATCTATCTATCTATCTATCTATCATCTATTAATTCAAAACAAAAGCCACTAGCCACATATGGCTGTTTAAATTCAAATGAATTAAAATGAAACATTCTTTTTCTTAGTTAAAATATCCATGTTCAAAATTCAAAATGTTCAGTGGTTTTGTGGTCAGTGGGAAACTCTACAGTGTCTCCATCAGCTCATAAACATGGTGAAGCACTAGGCTATCATGCATGGCAACCATAATATTGGAAACATAGATATTGATCACCTGATGGGTGGCCAGCCCAAACTGAGATTAATAGATACTTATTAGATTTATACAAGAAGAATGCTGTAAAATGTCTCCATAGTTTTGCAGCCTAATTTGATGTTGCAACAATTAATATATATATATATAAATATATAATGTGTGTATATGAATGTATATATAAATAAAAT
Source organism: Peromyscus melanophrys (assembly GCA_902168415.1). Lineage (NCBI taxonomy): Eukaryota > Metazoa > Chordata > Mammalia > Rodentia > Cricetidae > Peromyscus > Peromyscus melanophrys. The sequence continues at coordinate 3,919 of CABHPR010121349.1, forward strand.
TATTATTCAAATTAACTTCCTCTTTTTCAAGTGACAACTAAAACACTAAAAGGAATTGATGTGACTTTAAAAAATGCTAACACATGTGGCTTGCATTAGAGTCCCTTTGGACAGGGTTGATTTGTATTGACGAAGTCTACTTGCTATAACCACCAAGGACATACCTGTGACCCAATGCAGGTAGGCTTGTATACTGAAGGAAACACAAGGAAGGGGGAAGTAGTTGGGAGGTAACTCCTCTGACAGGGCAAAGGTCACTATTATGACAAACATCTGCAGCAGAGTAGAAATGAAGTAAAATATAAATTATAAAAGGATCGTCTGACAGGAAGGTTGTTTGTAAAGACTTAAACTTCAAGTCTTAGCTGAAGAGCAGATATTTAGGGTAGCTTCAGAAGCTATGATGTCCAGACTAATGTGAAATGAATCTTTACACCCTTAAACTGAAATTCTGCATCTAGGTCAGGGGTTGAGGCTACTTTCTTTCAGAGTGCCAAGGTGACTCACAAGATGCAGCAAATAGCAGAATTTTCCAATCATACTAACATAATTCTTCAACAAAACAGCTTTTCATTATTAAATGTAGTTTTTAATAAGCTCATCATGAAATAAAACTGTATTTCTTGTACTCACATTAAAATCCAGGATTTTGTTTTCAGTACATATTACTATACTCTTCCTGGTATCTATGCAGTTATGCTTTTATACATTTTGTTCAGAGTGGTTCCCCAATCTAGAATGCTTTTCTCACTCCTGTTGAGGTCTTTGAAGGCTCAGTTCAGATGTCACAGCTTCTTTCAAAGGCTTGATTCCCTACTGCCAAACAGTCATCAAACAAATATCTCAGAACATTCAGTTTTGACCTAGCCTACCCAAGTGATGGGGACACTATTATATTATGTCACACTTACATGAATTTGTGAACAATGTTCTGCCTTCCACATGGCTATCTCACAAAGTGGAGGAATGTTCTGTATTTATAATCTCAATCCTTATTCCTTAAAAATCAGTTCATTTCATGTGGTCAGTTTCAAAATCTCTGTTGAATGAATTTATTCTTCTTCCAAAAAGAGAAAATGCAATCATGTTAGTAACAGAAGAAAGTCTCATAGGTTAGCACTAAATAGATGCTATGACATCCAAATCATTTTTTCTTCACAATCACATATAAATACTTCACTGCTTTCATAGACACTGATGAAGTGATGTCCTTGTTTGCCCTTCCTTGAAAGCATTTGGTTGTTGAATGCCACACACCTATATTTAAGTTTGCTTATGTAAAACATACCAATGAACAACCTAACTATGCACATGATGGCAAAAAGAAGAAGCATAACCATAGCTTTTGAGAATTAGTTCACAATCAAGATATTTGTTACATTACTAGGTCTGATGTTTTATTCAATGACAATTTTTAATCTCCACACTTACATTAGACAGATGCAGTTTTCATTTTCATCCGTTTATTCATTGATCATTTACTTCAGTTCACATCTAGTTCATACCAGAGATTGCCAGTAATTCTGTTACATGATAGGGGATTGTTGCACACACACTTTTTTTTGCAGGCCATATATAACCACAGATGAACGAAACAGAGATAAACACATGGACATTTTTTTTTAGGAGCTGTTGGTTTTAAAATGAGCTGTGGCATCACTCCCTAGTTACAGTATCAGATGCCCATATTCCTTTTGTATAAGATACTTTTTAACTAATGTAATTCTGTCATTATCCTGAAAAGAACAGTAAGTTAGAAAACAAAAGTCTGGTGTCCCACTTGAATGACTAGCTATATGACATGGTAAGTACCATTTTATTCATGTATTTCAAAATATACAGACAGGCAAGTGTAATGATAAGATATTTGCCCATTTCCTCTTAAGTCACAAACAGAAAATAGGGAAAAGGAAAAGAACTGTTTCCTCAGTGTTTCTTAAATATCACTAAACAAAATTTGTCAACCTGGTGCTGGAGGATTAGGATACAAGTCTAGGGAGAGATCTAGAAGTCGTTTGTGTTTTGTTTTCATTTAACAACTGTCCTACTTATTAAACAGGAAGCTTGAGAAACTCTGGCTCAACCTGGCTTTGCACTTGAAGCATAGAAGAATCACCAACAGGAGGGTTAAATATTACATCTGTGAGGTCTCACCTCTCATGCTTCTTGTTCAGCATATTCCAATGGTGAGGGCCCAGGAATCTGACGTCTTAATGAAAAGTTCCTAGTAGTTTCAATACAGGTCCTTAGATCACAGTATGAGAAATACAGATCTCAAACATCAATTTGGGGGAGTTGTATATTGAATGTTTTCTGGATTCCAGTAACCAAGGCAAAGTAGACCATCAGGTACTGAGACAACTGAGAGAAATTTTTATGAAATGATATTTTTATTATATCTAAATAAAGATCATTATTTGGAAATGATAAAATTGGTTTACTAGTAAAATAACTATTTTATTTCTATTTTGTCTCAGTTTCTGTTTGTTTAATAATTATATGCTTCCAACTCATTCATCCACTCAAGAAATACACCTAGAATTTCTGTTGAAGGCTAGGGTCTGTGAGAACCACTGTTAATATAGCAATGGACAAATAGATATTATGCATGGGTACTACCTAATCTCCTACAACTCAGAGATAGGTTTTATGACTATCTATTGAATAAAATAATCAAACATTTTAAAATATATTGGTTCAAAGCTACAGTGCTCATGTATTTCAATAAAAAGTTTGAAACTTGAATGGGCAATGGGTCAGTCTATTTCTGATCCTTATGATACCTGGGAGAACCTGTTTCAATAAAACTTCCTGTTGACTCTTACCTAGAAATGATCCAAGGTGTTAGCTAGGTTCTTGAATCATTTTCATGTGTCTTTTTCAGGGATTTACAGGATATCTCCGTGTCTCTCAATCATCACTTGGGTGCTTGCTTTTCTCTGCTGTAGTTTTCCAGCAGAACACAGACAAAGGCTCCAATGCTACTTCTGAACTAAGCCTCTCTAGTCACAGAAAACCACTTGCATTGAAGTCCATCAGTCAATTAAGTGACTAATGCTGTCTACATTCATAGGGTAAGAACTATTCTACAATAGGTATTGTGAGAAGTAACAGATTTGTAGCCATTTTCCTATATACCATAAAGCAATACATCTATTTAACAATTAAGCTAGGCATGATAGTATATACCTTGTGGTCCTAGCACTTGAGATCACTGCAAATTTGAGGCCAGGCTGGTCTACATAGTGAGACCTTGTCTCCAAAATCAAACAAACAGTGTTGTTACAAACCTAACAATTAGCTGAATACATTCTTAATAACTACTCATAAGGAAAAGAGTCTGGTACTATAAAACAGAAGGAGGAAGTTAGGAAAAGACCCCCCCTAAAGAAGGAGTATTGAAATTGGGACATGACCCAAGTCAAAGTATTATTGTAAGATGTAAGAGCACAGTAATTAGGAAACAGGTAGGATGATTAGGGAAAAGAAATGAGTGTAAAATGCTACAAACTTGTTGTCATTGCGTGCTTCTTCTACCAGCTACTGTCTAGTGTCTTTGTATGTGTTATTTCATTTAACATGCCCAGAAATCTTAGGTGACTCGTATTTCCATTTTACATGAACTAAGAAATAAGTTCAGTAACAGAGTCAGAGTTTTAGGGTCTCTTTTGACTCATGATATTTTAAAGGACATGCATTCCTATACCAAAGTCAGTCACAGTGAGGGGCCACAAGTGGTTCAGAAATTTCAATGAGGGGCAGGCACCTGAGGAGAAAGTTATGTACAAAGTAAGACAGAACAAACACCAAAGACTAACTCCATCTCCTGCACCCCTGGCTCTAGCAGAGAGTTGTAATTTCCCTCACAGCAGAGTTTTAAAAGGAGATTGAAAAATAACAGCTGGACTCCCATTTTTAAGTGGGAAAGGGAAGTTCATCAGTTCCGTTTGATTCTATTTTCTCAATCATAGATATATTTACTAAAAGCCCAGAGAGATTCTGTTTCTCTAGGAATAGTGGACATAATCCTGTCCCTCACAACTGGACAGGATTTACTAAATAAATAATACTCCTGTAAATAAACCTGAAAAGGTCTCTGTCATTCGTGTAGGTTTCCACAGCTCTGGTGACAGTACAGTGAATGTATTGCCTAGGTGATGTGGGTCTTTTGATCTATAGGATCTACAGATGTAATACTTCATCTGGACCACATGATATACCATCAAGTCAGTGCTTCTCGATGATGTATTACTTGATAAAATAAGGTTAGCTGTCAAAAACTCATTCTAGGAACTCAAAGTTTAGCTCCGGGAAAAAATTCATTTTGGACCTTAAAAAAATACATTTTTCATTCAAGTGCAGGGAAAGACAACTCAGCCAGAGCTAAGAGGTTTGGAGGTTCCATGAACCCTGATAAAAATGATGCCTTTCGGTACTTAGGGTAAAGAAGGACAAGGTCAAATCAAAGAAGCCTTAGCTATTTGAGTTTGGGTTTTTGTTTTTATCTATTTTTTTTTAAGAAGTTAGTCACCTAGAGTTATGGGATGGGGCAACAAGAAAGCCTTTCAGTAACTTGTCACTGATGTGCTATTGCAATAGCACAGGCTGAAAAAAAATTGAGTAGGTGTTTCACAAGACTAAGTTCTAAGAAACATCTGGAGTTAAGATTTTGTATATGAGCGAGAAAATGTCTTATTATTATTTTGCATATCCCTATTTATGGATGCTTTAACAACTGCTGTTTTACAGAGGGTGATAATATATTCTAAAGTGATCTTTAATACTGATATTTCAAAATCTGTTCTTAAATATGCGCGTGCCATCTGAAAATTAAAAAATAACTGTCTGCTAATGTTTTGTTTTCAGATGTGCTGACTAATCTCGAAACTTCATTTACATTCATCTATAAATTTAGATTTCAGATACACCTAGTTTGAGTTTCTACCTGAGCATGATATTTTCATGATAATGTCCAATCATAGGTGTTCAGCGGAAATAATTACCTAAAAGCAAACCAAAAATAATAATTAGAAACCAAACAAAAATGTGGAGGAATCCATGGGACGGAAGTGTTTCTTTTAGGAAACTAAGAAAGTCTTTAGGAAGTCCTCAAGTTTTAGAGCTGAGATTTGAGTTTGGAGAGGAGGAAGATACATGATCATGAAGGACATTGAACATCTCAGGTGAATTTCAGTTCAGAATTCTAAGAAAGGCCAAGTCAGCAAATGAAAGTTTAAGTTACTTGAGATGCTCAAGTAGTGATTGTGAAATCAAAGCTTTACTATTTAGGTTTGCTGTGTTAAAAATTCAACAAAATAGACATATAGTTTATGACATTTTATTCTCCAAATATTGGTGACATTCCAAAGTGGATTCAAGTTAATCAGCCACATTAATTTTCTAATTCCTGTAATTATATCACCAGGAGACTGATGAATTCTTAAACAAGGGCAGTTTGTACTGGGTTAAGATAAGGTAGAGAAATAGCCTGACTCAGTCTCTGGTGATGATTATAATGAATAGTCATATAAGCTCAATGTCATTTTAAAATGTTTATGTATTGAAATTGATTTGTACTTAAAGTAACCAGACACCACAGATCCTTTATTTGCATTTTCTCCTTTTATTTAGAAACATTTGTTATTCTTTTCTTTAAAATATTTTGAAATAATAGTATATTAATAGCACTTTTCCATTTCATTTCATTAACACAAAATGTCATGCAAATGGCACCAGCAGCATCTTTAAGGGACTCTCAAACTTCCCTCTGAAACTTCACAAACGATGCATCCATTGTCTGCATCTCTGTCTGCATCTCTTAAGTTTACACAACAGAAGGTCATGCAGCCTGAGCATTCATTGGCTTTTCCAGCCCAAAGTTCTAAAATGCCACCACTATCCTCCCCCAAATCTGTGGTCGGGTTCACCACAGCAATAGATCACATTCTGGTATCAATTTCATCTTGGGGTTACTACTGCTGTGCTAAAACACCGTGACCAAAACCAACTTGAAAAGGAAAGATTTGGCTTCATCTTGCACTTCTAGGGAAGTCAGGAGAGAAACTCTCTCTCTGCACAAATAAGTGGAGGCCATGGAGGAGTGATGATTTCTGCCTTGCTCCCCTAGGCTTGCATAGCTTGCTTTCGTGTAACATCTCAAACCACCAGTTTATTGATGGCATCTTCTATTATGGGCTGAGTCCTCCCATATCAGTCACTAACTAAGAAAGTGACATACAGGCTTGCCTACAGCCTGATCTTATGGAGGCATTTTCTCAATTAAAATTTCTTCCTCTAAGATGACTCTTAGTTGTATCAAGTTGACATAAAACTAGCAAGCACTCAAGTAAACAATTGCTTTACATATGCTTTCTGTATTCCCCTAAAATACAGTTTCAACATAGATTTCAGACTTACTTTTTTGCATACCAAAACAATATTTTTATTAAAATAATCCTAATGTGCTCATCACAGGCTTTAAATAACACGCTTAAAAGATCACCCATATATACTGTTTAAATATATAAACTGTATTTGTGGTTTCTTATTTCAATGAATCACCCCAGGTATAAAAAGTTTTGTGCAATATTTTCTCTTGATGATAAGGATGTATTAAAATTCAACAAATAGGTCCATATACTTATCCCTAAGTCAGGTGGACTTGAAAAACATATTTTGTCAGTATTGTTTAATCTGGTTTGAGTTTTTATTGGCTCTGATACCGATGATTGTTTTAAAAGTCTCCATTCTAGTTATTGCTATTTCTCCAATCTCTAGTGTTTGAAATGCTAATTACAGACAGCACTTCACAGTTCAGTGCGCTGTGGGTAGTAGAGTTGTGTATTATGCTTAACTACATTGTAGTTTCTTGTAATATTACATTCACTCAAGAAAATCATCACACTTCAAACCATCTAAGAAAAGAAATATTGTTATTGGGAAATCTTGAGTGATACGAAAGTTTAATATGTTTTTGAGGTATATGGAATAAAGTAAACTGGCTTCTGATTGAGCAGTATCCTGTAGAAAAGGCATTGAAAGAGAAGGTGATGAAAATATTGGTGGGAAAAAATGTATGAACTCAGGGGTTCCTCATATGGATTGTGATGGTTATTCTTGGCTGTCAACTTGACTACATCTGGGATTAACTAGAATCCAAGCATCTTGGTATACCTGTGAGGGATTTTTTTTTTCTTTAATTAAATCATTTGCAATGGGAAGACCCATTTTTCAATCTGGATCCTTTGAGGTGGGAAAATCCATCTTTAATCTGGGCCACACCTTGTGATGGCAGCCTGTATAAAGGACTGGAAGAAGGAAACTTGCTCTCTTTGTCTGATTGCTCTTGCTCTCTCTGACAAGTTTAATCCTTCACAGGCATTGGAGCCTAGTTTTTTGGGATTCTGGCATACAATGAAGACCAGCCTCATGGACTGAACAACTACACGACTCTTGGACCTTCTTTTGGTAATCATTGTTGGAATAGCTGAACCACATCCTGTAAGCCATTCTAATAAATCTCTTTTATCTATGAGTTCCAGTCCTCTAGAAAACCCTGATTACTACATGAATTTTCTCTCCTTCTCCTTCTCCTTTTCCTTCTTCTCCTTCTCCCTCTCCTTCTTCTTCTTGAAAGTCAAATGAGATCACACTAATGAGCACAAGAATAGATTTGCTTTTAAGGGGAAATAAGCAGGAACTGCTTATTTGTTGGAGGATCATTCATTTATTTTCACATTTGTGATTATTTTCACATCCCTCTGTTTCAATAGGTAAATATTGACACTAAAGATGAGCAAATCTGCTTTTTTTTGCATTTTTCTCTTCAGAGGTTCTGTTGGACTGATCTCTTCCCCAAAGCTGATATTTATAGAACACAGGCAAATCTGTGCACCTTTGAGGTGTTAGCACAGAAAACTACAGTATTAAGAATTAGTGCCTTGCTGTCAGAATACTGTATCTATTTGATGTCACACTCTAGAGCAATCTGGGACATGTCCATTAGCAACTTAATGGCATCAATTCTATTCCATCGTATATATGCTATAATATTGTTCTGATAGGATCATGAATATTAAATGAGTTGTGCAAGAAAAATATATTTCCTTATGGTTTTACAGTTCAAAAAAGCAGGGTAAAATGATTAGAATTTTCATGAGGAATATTTTGTGGATAAATAGAAGACATTTGTTATGAAAGAAAAGTAATGCTTTACTCAGCCTTATTACCAAAGAACTTTGGATTTTGTTTGGAACTTTTCTCTTCCTACTGTCATAATACATTCGTTGCTATTTTTCTAATGTTCATCATTTATGGGTGTTGTGGGATGGTCTTTCTGTTTACTGTGAATATATGTTGCTACCATTGGTTAATAAAGAAGCTGCTTTGACCTATGGCAAGACAGGAGACAGCCAGGTTGGAAATCCAAGAGAGATACAGGGAGAAGAAAGGCAGGGTCAGTGGAGATACTGCGAGTACCACCTGAGAAACAAGATGTAATAAAACTCAGGTAAAGCCATAAGACACATGGCGATACATAGATTAATAGAAAGGGGTTAATTTAAGATGAGTGAGCTAGTTAGTAATAAGCCTGGGCCATAGACCAAACGGCTTATAATAAACATTAGCCTCTGTGTGTATATTTGGGACTGAACAGCTGCAGGACACAGGAAAACTTCCATCTATTTATGGGACTTTTTTTTTTAAATGTTCCACAAGCCTTGTATTCCTGGAATAAATACTATCCAGTCATAGTGTTACTCCTTTCTGTATGTTGCTGGATGCCATTTGCTTGTGTTTTGTCAAGACTGGAACATGTACTGACAATAGAGTTTGTATTTTATGCAATATTTGCATCTTATTTCAGTGTGAGTATAACACTAGTTTCGCAGACCACATTTGAAAATTCTGCTTTTGTATAATTTTGGGCAAGTTTGTAAATAATACAATTCTTTACCTATTTGTAGTAACATAGGCATCTGGACATGAGTCTTTACTGGCCTTTGTATTTTTTCTTAGGTAAATTTCAATTGTCTTATCTTTATTGAAGTTTTTTTTCTTTTTATATAAGTTTAATTTGCTGATATACAGTTGTTCATGCTTCTGTTCCTCTTTATTATTTCTATATAATTGCTATTGATGTCCTGTCTTTGATTACTGATTTTAGCATCCCAATCTAAGTAAAGGAAAGTCTAAGTAAGGTACATCTCTGTTATTGCTTTAAAAATGGCCTAAGTTGAGTTTCATTGTTTTGTTGTTGTTAGTTTTTCTGCTCTCTGTTTCACTAATTTGTTCTCAACTCTGTATTTTTTTTTGATATTTAGTTTGCTCTACTTTTACCATACATTTCAGTCTTAAGTTCTTTCTTGATTTTAATGTAAGTATAAATACAGATTTTTGTTTTTTTCTAATTGTTGCTTCATTTAATGAAGTTAAGTGTTGGGGTGATTCCTTTGTTCCCTAGGAGAATGTCCAATGTGCCATTGCTAAGTCTTCCAGAACTTTTAATTTATTTTTCTTATTTTGAAAATAATTTCTTTTATTTTTTGAGATTATAAAATAGTAACAACATTTTACCCTGCCCTTTCTTCCCTTCAGGCCTCCCATGTAGGCCTCCTGCTGTCCTTCAGATTCATGGCCCCTTTTTTCATTCATTGTTGCTGCATACATATAAATATATATATTCCTAAATGTATAAACACAACTGCCAAAGTCGGTGAGACATGAAACACATTGCCAGAAAATATAACTAAATAATTTCTGTGGGCGACAAGGCAGAAATAGACAGTGGTGATGGGCTCACTTTTATTCTTTCCTTTTCCTCTCTTTGGTATTTTTCCTTCCTTCCCATATCCCTCTGTTCTTTTCTGATTTAAGAATATAAGCCTCATACAATGATTTTATAAGCTATAACATAAATAATTTTAAAAATACAGATCCACATAGAGAATTGTGTCACAAAAAATTTGACCAGTTTGGTCTTTGGAAAGATATTTTTTGTGTTTTAACTTTGTGATTTAAATAAATTAAACTTTGACAGAGCATAAGAACTATGTGTGCCTATATTCAAACTTAAACTGTGTTAGCAGAGCACATGGTATTCTTTATCACTAGGTAGTATATTTTTATGTATATCAATAAGTAATGTGTTTAGCATTGTTTGTTATTTTAGACTTTTCACATATGAGACTTCCCTGTGTGCATGTTAATGTTAGCTGTTCTTTTCTCTTTTCATTACATGAACATGTGCTGTGGGATGGTCTGTATGTCAAACATGTTGCTTATTGGTCAATAAATAAAACACTGATTGGCCAGTGGTCAGGCAGGAAGAAGTATAGGCGGGACAAGGAGGAGAGAATTCTGGGAAGTGGAAGGCTGAGGAGACACTGCCAGCCGCCACCATGACAAACAGCATGTGAAGATGCCGGTAAGCCACAAGCCATGTGGCAAGGTATAGATTTATAGAAATGGATTAATTTAAGATATAAGGACAGTTAGTAAGAAGCCTGCCACGGCCATACAGTTTGTAAGCAATATAAGTCTCTGTGTTTACTTGGTTGGGTCTGAGCGGCTGTGGGACTGGCAGGTGAAAGAGATTTATCCTGATCGTGGGCCAGGCAGGAAAAATCAAGCTACAGACATGTGTTAACTGGAATATTTTTTAAACTTTGTTCACTTTGTTACTGCCATATCATATTCCTTTTCCCCTAAAATACTGCACTTTAATGTGGTGACATACAAGTGTTTATTTTGTAAAATGGTGCCTCACATTTTTCTATATCTTCCATGTGTATACAAGATGCTTTCTATAGACAACACTTCCTTTTTCTCTGTTTCATGGCACACATTAATAAATGGGATATTTGGCCTTACCCTAATGTAAGTATACAGAGCTCTTTCCACTCATATCTGTGGAGGATTTGTCTAAGTACCTGACCATTTGAGTATTAGGAGACCACAGACACACATCTAACAGCCATGTGATATGAAAATGTGGAAATTTGTTGTATGCATGCCAATAATTAAAATTGTCAACTCTTTACATATTCACATATGCAAGTGATCTTAACAAGTTATTATAAAAAGAGAGAGATCTCCACAGTGGAAGGCAAAGATTTGGAGGTGTTGCCAAGAGGGCCCCATGTTCTGGACGTGCACAAAGTCCTGAGATCACCTCAAGCTCAGTGAGAGGTACAAAGTCAGTTGTATTCAATTTGCTACAAGAATAGTAGATTTTTAAAGTTATTACATATATTTAGGAAGAAATGCATTTAAATGAATTAAATTATTTTACATTACCTAGATGTCTGTAGGCCACATACTAGTATCCAGTCTTTGCTTGCTTTACTGTTAGTTTCTGATACAGGTGTGAAGAATTGCCTTCTGAATTTACCAGTAACTGGCTTTAAGTTGTACTAGTTTTACTTGACTTTTTAATCATATTTAAAACTTGCAAAAGAGCCAGGCGGGGGGTGGCGCACGCCTTTAATCCCAGCACTAGGGAGGCAGAGCCAGGCGAATCTCTGTGAGTTCGAGGTCAATCTGGTCTCCAAAGCGAGTTCCAGGAAAGGCACAAAGCTACACAAAACTTGCAAAAGGTGCCAGTGTTGTGTATTCATCATCTTTTTATTATAAAATTATAACTATATAATTGACATTATATAGTATTATATAGTAATGTTCTCTCTCTTCTGCTTTGATTTCTCTTCATTTTGTATAGTTTTTGAAGCACCAAGCGGATCATGATTAAAATTCACACAACATGATTTCCGTTTGATATTAAAACATTTCTCTGAATTAAAAAATGTTATTCTATCAGATATCAATATGTGTCTTTTAAACTGTGAGTTAAAATAGATTTATTCCATATTTATAGATTTAGATTTAATTTTTCCTTATCTTTTCTATTAATTCTTCCTTGATTTTTTTCCTTTGTATTCTTAGCTTTTGTTGATTTCATATAGAATTTTCTCTATTTTTCACATTTCTTTTCTCCAGTAGTTTGCTGCCAACAGACCACTTTTTGTGCTTTTTCTTAAATAACACACATGATTAATCATAATAATAGAATTCAGCATTTCCATTTTTCCAAAATATTATAAAAATGTTGCATGTTTAATGAGTGTCCCCCAGACATTTTTATTATTGTACCAGCTATAAACTCTGAGCCTTTACAGGAATTTATTTCTTACTCTTTTCTGATGACACTGTGCTTCTCAGAATATGTGTGTCTCTTTTTGTAAGGCATGTCCATGTTTTCCCTATAAAAATATTAAGTGATTTTTCCTCTTAAGGAAAAAATAACAACCCTCTTTATTGGAAGCACAGTTGTCATTGTTCGGGAATATATGCCTTAAATTTAATCTTCTCATTGAACGTTGCATAGTTTTAAATTTTTATTATTATCTAGAGTTTTAAAATTACCTTATTTTCAAATATATTAACTTTTTCATCTGTTTTAGTTTTTACACTGGATAAATTTTATTATTGAGCTCAATGCATAGCATTATGCTTCTTGTTAAGAAGTATACAGGCAATATGTTTTAAAAACTCAAAAAGCAGATGTCCTCTACCAAAGTCACTCTACTTCTGGCAGCACATTTTGTGTATAAAATGGCTGAGTATAAATGTTTATTGCCATATCACTTATGTATAAAAACCCTAAAACAATATGGGTGTTTGTGTGTGTGTGGGGGGGCTTGTGTTGGAACATTATGCAGGTAGTATGCTTATAGTCATCATTTTCTGGTGGTGTGAATTACTTGGGGGGGCTGTTTGGCAACGTGTGGAGAAATTTTAGGTTTTCGTAATGGAGAAAAATAGCATGGATGTGCAATGGTCGTTGTAGTGATGTTACAAAGCATTCCAAAGTCATAACCTAATTCTGTTGTTCCCTAAGAATAATTCTCCACACTAAAATGTCAATATCACTTCTACAGTTTGACTCTGTGTTCCCAAAGACATACGCATTATAGGCTTGGTCCCCAGCTGGTGGTGTTTTTAAAGTGTAATTAAATAATGAGCACTCTAACTTGCTTCATAGATTATTTTATTGGCAAACCTGAAGGTGAAGGTGTTCCTCGGCAGTGGGTCCACTGTGGAGAAAGGAGGTCATGGCGGAGCATGCTTTGCAGGGTGTACCTTTGCTTGGTCTCCTCCCCCTCCTTTCACTGTTGGCTGTCGGGAGGTGAGGAGCTCCTTGACTCTGTGTTGCTGCAGCCATGGTTCCTGGCCCCATCTCAGGCCACAAAGCAATGGAGTCTGCAATTTCTGACAGAATGAGCTAAAATGAATGTTTTCTTTTTGAAACTGATTTTCTTTTCTTTCCTTTCATTTTTGTCAGCAATGAAAACTGAGTAATATAATCTCCAAGAAGAGGAAAATCCAACCTTAGAATAATAAGTAGAGAATTAGGCAGAATTAGAAAATGACATACAGGAACCAGTAAAATTCTTCTTAAGAGTGTATAAGTCCCTGTAACAACATGGGCATAGTTGATGTTAATGGATTACTTAGACATAGGAAATGTGGAAAGATAATACTGGACGTTTTTAAGATCGGGGCCATTGCCTGGGAGAGAGAGGAGCCAAAAAAAAAAAAAAAAACAAAAAAAAAAAAAAAGGTTCAAAAAAGAGAAAAGGAAAAGCAAAAGTATGCACATGGTTGTATTTGTGCTTGATTTTGTGCATATGTTTAGATATAGACAATTTCAGAAAATCAGTAGCTGCTTTTAGAATTTAATTATATACTTACCTGGCGGGGGAAATACTGTGATTATAAAGATATGATGAGGTTTGCCTATTTCAGTCTGGATGTGATAAGAAAAATTTAATAAAAATTAAATTAAATAAAAATTAAATAAATAAAAAAATTAAAGTACATGATTTGTGGTGGTAGGGAACTGTGTTTGTGTTCTTCCCTTTTAATGTATATATAATTCTTCTCTTTCTGAGTTTACTAGCATTTCTTGTGGCCTATGACTCTCTATGTATTCAGTATTTTTTTAATAGCCGAAGTAAATTATGTAATATTCACTAAATGCATAGTAACTCTTTTAGTATCTGTTTTTTTTTTTTTTTGTTGTTGTTGTTTTGTTTTTTTGGTTTTTCGACACAGGGTTTCTCTGTGTACCTTTGCGCCTTTCCTGGAACTCACTTGGGAGACCAGGCTGGCCTCGAACTCACAGAGATCCGCCTGCCTCTGCCTCCCGAGTGCTGGGATTATAGGCGTGCACCACCACCACCCGGCTTAGTATCTGTTTTTTGATAATATCTTCTCTTTTGCCCAACTCTCAATTAGTAATAGAATTCTAGACTGACACATGTTTTGTACTTCAGCACTTTGAATACATTATTCTTTTGTCTTCTGGTGACTACTGTCACTAACATGAAGTCTTTATAGTCTATCCTAGCTAGCCTTAATGGTCAACCTGACACAGACTAGAATCTATCAGATAGTAGTGCCTAGTGGAACTGGGGGCACGGCACGTCTGTGAGGGATTGTGTGAATGAACTATTAACTGATGTAGGAGGGCCCAGCGCACCCTTCATCTTTCGCCCCGACTTTCCTCAATGACGGACTGTGATCTGGAAGTGTAAGACAAAGAATCCCCTTCCTCTCTCAAGTTGCTTTGGTCAGAGTGTATTATCACAGCACACAGAAAGAAAACTAGAAGACAGACCATGCGACATTTTTCAGAAGTTAATATGGTCATCTGTGGCCTGTGCTAGTTTTTGCTGTGTGTTGTTTTGTTTCACTTTAGTTTTGATACTAGGAATTTGAACCGGGGCTTACACAAGTTTGTTGTTTATTTAATTGTTTGTTTTGAGACGTGATCTCTCTATGTAACCTTAACTATCCTGGAACTTGCTTTGTAGACCAGGCTGGCCTTGAACTACAGAGTCTCACTTTTCTCTGCTTCCCAAGTGCTAGAGGTAAAGGCATGCTCCACCATGCCCAGACTAAGGGGCTTACAAAAGCTAGGCAAGACCTCTGTGCTATATTCCTGGCTGGCCCCTGTACAGCTTTTATGATTGTCTTGTTTTGGATATTGGTGCTTCAGAATCACATGGTTTTGTTTGCATGCCTTTCTGTTCATTCTGCTCCATAGCAGATACACATACAGTTTTATAAACCATGGGATGTGTTTTCGTGAATCTGATGGAGACATTTCCTAGCCAAAGGAGCCGAAGCCCTGACACAGTGTTGTGCTCATTTGATTTAGCTTTTCAGGAAATCTTAAGCTGCTTCTGGATACAGTTCCAATCAGTTCCTATCATAGATACCACCAATGTTGAATTAGCAAATACTAAATCACTACTCTGAGGGGAAATGCAGGCCTGGTTTATTGTGACTCTTTTGAAAAGGCATTCTCATCTGTTACTCAACTTATTGTTGTAATATGTATTTCTGCGTTAATATGTTTCAATTAACATACGTTGCAGATTCATTAGGATTAAACTCAACTTAGTGCAGTGTTCATGCCTGAGCAGGGTGTCTATGACTTTTATATCTTCTCCAGTGGATACACCACAACATACTAACACTTTAGAACAAGAGACAACACTTTAGCACCATTTGCTGGGAAGGAATTTTCAAAACTAAAATAAAAATAAAAATGAAAAGAGTGTAATATAACACACTACATATTTCACTAAATAATCCGAAACGACACTGGTTTACAGTACGAGAACAGAACTTTTAAAGAAAAAAACCCTTTTATCTACTTCAGCTGAGAAAGTGTGCATAGCATGATTCACGTTTTTTGTTATTTGTACCTGTCCACATGTAATCATGTAAGCACTGTGAGTATTGATTTGGGGGTTATAAAAAATTCTAGTAAGCATGATGATTGACATGTATGAAACTAACAAATAATAAAGATTGATTGCCTATTATTGAAGAGCTTTCCTTTTGCATTATTTGACATTGTTGTGCATTTAATGCAAGAGAATTGTATTATAGCTTGAGCTCAGAAACCTCTGTATCTGTAGATTGCATTATCTTACGATATTTATGCTGTTCCAATCTAGAACACTTAGGAAAATTGCTAAGAGTGATCAATAAACTGTGGGCAATGACAGGATTCCAGAAACATCCTAAAATCATGCACTGAAGGCACTGTCTGATGGCTGTCTCTCAGCAGAATTCATCTACTACTGCTGTTTATTTTCCTACACCCTTTAAGTGTGAACTTTGTGTGTTCCCTTTCTCAAGACTACAGGCTTCTTCTCTTTTCACTTTCACAGTAATTAGTATACTGTACAGTAACTATACATACTTCAGTTATGGGAACCTTCCTGTTTCCCTAGGAACTTTAGGAATTCTGCAGCATCTGAGGCCTCCAGGAAGTTGCAAGGCCATAAATTTTTTTGGAGATTGGCATGTATCATATCACTGGAAGATGGGGTTACAATTACTCTTGGTTGAGAAATATAAATTTATTGCCAAATATTTGCCAAATAAAAAGAAATATTTTTTAGAGGATAAGGAGTGGTTCAGTATTAAAGTGCTGCCTTGTAAGAATGAGGACCTAAGTTCAAGCCTATATTCTTTGTAAGGATTGCTAACTTGTTCTCTGGTATTCTAAAATGCACACAGGTTGTGGTGTACCCTACTGAGAATACCTATGTTTTACAGAACTCACATAAGAATAACTGAATGGCTGGGGCATGCCTGTATTTCTGGTGTTGTGGAGAAGGAGACACATAGATTCCTGACTTGCTACTCTTCCTAGAGCACTTGTTCTGTTCTAGTCCCATGGAAGACCTGTCTCAAAAAAATAGTGCATGACATCTAATTGTCCTCTAGGCTCCACAGACACGTGCATATTTGCATAGACAATCATACCCTCCCATTAATATATACACATTTGTACATTCACAGAGATACTTATTGAACCAATTCTAAGGAAACTAGATTGAAAATTTATTATCCTTAGAACTCTTAGGAGCTTATGCACTTTAAGTCTGAACAAAATAGACCTTTGTAGATGCTCATTGATGGATCCTTCTATTTACTTATAAAAGATAGAGTATATCTCTATCTATCCATCCATCCATCTGTCTGTCTATCTATCTGTCTCTATCTATCTATCTATCTATCTATCTATCTATCTATCTATCTATCTACCTATCTATCTATCTATCATCTATCTAATGTGTGTGTATGCACTTTGCTTTGAGCAGAAACTCTTAGTCATGAGAACAGTACAAACTATATTAAAATGCTAAATGTATACACACAAGTGGCAAGCTCTTTACATCATTATTTCAGACATTCCAACTTTATAAGGAGTTTTATTATAATTTTCAGAAAACTT
Organism: Peromyscus melanophrys; assembly: GCA_902168415.1. Lineage (NCBI taxonomy): Eukaryota > Metazoa > Chordata > Mammalia > Rodentia > Cricetidae > Peromyscus > Peromyscus melanophrys. Next base: position 21,239 of record CABHPR010121349.1, read on the forward strand.
GGATGGAACCTGTTAAATAACTCAGTTAAGTCACAAAGGTAATATGTTTTCAAGTGGAATTTCACTTGTGAACATTCTGTCTGAAACCATTTGCATTTTTAATGCTTACTTAACCATCAGCACTAGTATTTCAGAGCTGAAGGGCTGAAAGGAAATACATTCATGTTTCTGTTTATGAAAATGTCATCCTGGAAATGAAGATAAAAAGCTATTTTAGGAAATCTAATGTCACAAAGCAAGTCAAAGGATCTACAGTGGAAGATTATTACATCAACAATTCTTCTCAATTTCTATCATTTAAAAATCATATTATTACCTTAAAAATGGAGGGTTCTGGAGGGACTATATATAACCATTCTGTGCCCCTCCCCCTTACCACATTCCTTTTCAAAACAGATAAACTTTCATGTCACATGGGCAATCAACAACATTGTTGTATGCAGATTTGCCACATCTGGAAGAAAAGAGGAAATAGAAAGAAAGAAGTTCATCTAAAATTCATTTGTCTACCTTAGGGCAGAATTTGTTGGCACAGCCTCCTAATATGTACAAGACAAGCTAAAACTTTGGAGCGCCAATATGCTGAATATGGGAGTCCTGAAAGCAACAATGTTAGAATTCATTGATAATAGTTGAGATTCATTTAAATTTAATCCCCAAGCACTCACTTGTTTAGATAGATGAAAATGATGTTATGTAGTAAATAGCTCCGAATCTAGCATATAGTAAAGAAAAAACATTGCGTATTTCTGTGGTGAATTGCAATGATAAAAATATTTTATGAGTACTGTATCTGTATCAAACCTGCTTCTTAGTCTCAATCCTTGCAGTACAAAGCTAAAAATCTTAGTGCATTTTATTTATAAATTTAAATACTTGAAAATGCAAAATACTATCAAAATAACTTAGGTTTTAGAAGCAAAACAGTAATAAAAATAACAGTTTTAGATACTAAAGTGAACTGTCAGAGAGAACATATACCAACTTGTTAAGCCTTGTCATGCACCATTTATTTGAAAACATTACCATAACTGGAATCTGTTGAAATAATGACACACAAACCTCCTTTATATTTATCAATAAAATAGGGATTATTTGTATCTTTAGAGTTACCAAAACATCTGTCTGCTTCAAGAGAATTATAGTTGAACATGAAGCCATTGCTTCTTTTCTAAAACAACAGCATGTTGGCTGAATTATTGCCTTTCTTTCGCTTGTTACATATTGGAGACTATGAGAAAGTTTGTTCTCCAAAGTTTGATCTCTTCTTTGATCAAAGGGATCTAATTATCGCTGTGTGCAATACCAATTGGTAGAATCGCTGAGACTAACCTCTGCCATTGCAAAATTGTTGGAATACTAGGGTATATCTCAGTAGTAGAATAAGTTCTGGGCATGTGCAAGGTCCTTCGTTCAGTGCCAGAAACACACACACACACACACACACACACACGCACACGCACACGCACACGCACATGTGCACACACATACACCAGGTTAGTGAGAAGCTTTGCCTTGGACTTACCAACAGGTGCTGTTGTGGATACCAAGTATGGATTGCTTTGAATTATTGCCAAGCTGTCAAAGGATATATGAAAATATATGAAACATAGCAAGTCAGTAAAAGCAAATTCTGTATGATGTATGCTCATTATTGGCAACAGAAATTTAAGTCAAAAGTCCTTTTTAGATTACTTAGCTGGCTATGAAGTTTTTGTTTTGTTGTGAAATTTGGTTTGATTAAAAAAATCCGAGCATACCAGTTCTGCTGACCTAATATGCTTCAGACCTTCCACTGTTGTAACTTGAATTAAATCCATCAGTGTTTTTTTTGTTTGTTTGTTTTGTTTTTAAATGGAACTGCCCTCAGCCCCACTCAAGTTACATAGCTACTGAAAATTGTGGAGTATTGCAACTGATACAGGCGAGTCAGCCATACAGTGCCTATCACTTCAGTGGACAATGTTTTAAGGCTTGCTTTTTCTTATTTTATGCATCTGACCTATGACCATCCATGAATTGTGGTAGGAAAAGCTACCTAGCCGTATTGTAAAGAAAAAGACAAAACTACATTTGCAGAAAAAAAAAACCATAGAAACAAAGAAAAAACAGTGTACAAATATTATTATTCTTTACAATAAGCTTGTTTTCTACTTATTCTAGTCCATGCCCAAGACCTTGAAACATCACTGTATTCTTATTCTCAATCTCCCTTTGTGACTTGAATCTAAAAATTCCTCCCTTGGCTCATGCATTTGCAGACTTGATGCCCAGCTCTTGGAGTTGTTTGGAAAAGTTGAAGGACCTCACTGGAGGAGGAGAGTCACGGGGAAGGGGGGGAGTGACTTGAAGTTTTACCATTTGCTCTACTTCCTGTTGCTTCCTGACTATGGATGCAGTGGTATCGGGTGTTTTACTTATATATTATGGCATCCAGAGGGGTGTTTTTATTGGATTCATGAGTGTATGAACAAGCAGGTCTCTTTTTCTTATCCCTTCTCTTGGGCTCTTTTCTTTCTGTTTGTTTTTTCTAAGACCAATGTGTTAGTTTTTATTTTATCTAATTTTACTATTAAAACAATTTCTACTATGGACAAAATCATATTATTCCTTGATAGTTAGG
>CABHPR010121350.1:0-20415 GCA_902168415.1 Peromyscus melanophrys
GCTCCTGGCAGTACCAATCTACTTCAGAGAGAATATGGGCATTGAAGAAACTGCATATGGAGTTAACTTTCATTGTGGCAAATGTTAGCCACTGGACAACAAAGTATCCTCGAATCTACTGCTGACAACAGGACAAAATGGACAGACAGAAACAAAACAAAGGACTACTGATTCTTGCCAAAACAAGTGTGGTTATGGCTTTATCAAAAGGCATCTTCTGAGGCCAGGACAATATGGCACCATCCCTGAAGTGGCCTTTGCAATCCGGAAAAGGTACAGTGCCCTTTTCTTCGAAGGCAGCTGAACAGGCAGTGAGCCGATGGCTTCTGATGTGCAATGGAATAGCAGCTGAAACAGTTATTCTTGAGGAGTAACTAAGCTCACGCCTCTCAATGGTAGACTGGCATTTAATAGAGGGATGTGGAGAAGAACGGGATGCTGAGATGAAGCCACACATACACGGTCAAGAAGAATGGACAGCTGAATTAAAAAACCATCAACAATTTCCAGAATTTAAAATCCTGAATCAGGACATGACACTAGTGGAATTCAGGTATTTCTGGTACATGGACTGCTCTCACCCAAGGTGAGGTTGAACTGTTGACCTTGTGTACGTCCTACTTCACAAATGAGTCTGTCAGATACGCTAAGCCTATAGGCTGAAGATGATGCCCCAACACTGCGGAGAAACCTCAGGTGACTGTCCAGGCGGCTGGCTGTTTCTGTCAACTCACAATTTTTTGGAAGCTGCTTGCATGCACTTCCTGTTTTTATTTTTGTTAGGTAATATTATTTCCTTCTTGGGTCTCTGAGGGAGTTGAAGATTGGTTAGTTATATTTAAAGATTAATTAATTATAGTTGAAGATTAGTTAGGATAGAAAGGAATTAGGTACATTTTGGACTTGCCAAAATAGGATAAGTAATGGAATTATTTTCTCTGAATTTGTCAAATACAAATGGACTAGACATTGTTTAGGTATTCATCACTTGTATATATTGTATATAGTTATTGTACTTTTGTATATAGTTTTTCTTATATTAGGTACAACTTTCTTTTTTTTTCTCTTTTTATTAAATTAGAAAGGGGGAAATATAGTGGTATTCTATTTGTACTGAAATGTGATTTTATTTGTATGTTAATAAATAAAGTTGCCTAGGGGTCAGAGCTATCAGCAAGCCATAGCGAAAGCCAGGGCGGTGGTGGTGCACGCCTTTAATCCTAGCACTCGGCAGGCAAAACTAGGTAGGTCTCTGTGTGTTCAAGGATACAGCCAGCAGTGGAGACACACGCCCTTAATCTCAATACCAACCATAGAAGACTTGGAGGTCTGTACAGAGAGGTAGTTACGAGGCAGTCACGTAGTTGAGTTTACAACCAATGAGAAGGAAGAACGAGAACTTTTATTTAAAGACGAACGGACAGGAAGTAGCCCCCCTTTTTCGGAGAGGTCTCTTGGTGGGAGAGGCTAGCTGGCGGAAAGCGGGTAAGACTCTTAGCTCTGACCTCTTTGGCTTTCATCTTTACATTGGCTCTGTGTCTCTTATTTAATAAGGCAGTTGGTTACATCTACATATTGCTAGAAGAATTATGTTCTTCAAATTTAAATAGAAAGAAAAATATGTTGTTGAATAATAGCATGTATCACAAAACCTTTGAAAGGTTGTCATCTCACCATATAAATGATATAAACTTGTCTAGCTGGACCTTATCATTTGAGAGCACAATAACTTCTGGAAAACAGTTTCACTTTTTCATCAGTTTTTCCAACTGAAACAACAAAAAAAAGGCTTTGCCTGGATTTTATGAAAATAAAACAGGGAAATTTCTTTTTAAAAGCTTTGTAATTAGCAATGTATTGACAAACAGTGTTTTTTGACAAAACTTTTGTCTGACCCCCAAATCTTCTGCTAGGCCTGTCAGTTTCCTTTCTGCCTAAAACACTGTGGTAGCAAAAAATCCTGTGAAGTCCCTCCTATCAAGAGCCTTCCATATGTGCTTACAATAACCACCCACTACCACCCTCCATATGTACTGACAACGCCCACCCACTACCACCCTCTGTATATGCTGACAATGTGCTTCTCCTACCATGCTTCCCTACCACTGATGACAAATCATGCAGGCCTGCCTTCAGCAAGAGTTTTGTTTACTAGACCCTCTCCCTTTATCTCTGCTGTGATTTTTTTCCAGGCAAAACAATGAAATGTGCATTCACCTCATATAGTGCACCAATCACAGATGGAAGCAATGATTCTGCATAAGCCTAGATTAGTGAATCAGTGAGTTTACTGGGGCTACTTACAGAAGCATCAATGAGAGATCTCTTCCAGGAATATGGGTGAAAGGTTACTTATAAGGGCAGCAGTGAGTTGAGCAGCTACCTCACTGGAAAAACCCCGCCAATATGAGTGAGAACTCATCCAGGGAAGCAGGGTCTCTGAAGTTGCTTATATAATTTTCAGGTAGGCACACTGTTCTCCTATCCCCAGTCACTGCTCATATAGTCTGGTGGTCTCTTGTCTGGTGACTTTCTTGGGAGGATGCCTCCACTTTTCTTCATAAGGGAGTGTTTCAGCATGGAGGGAACAGCTGCACACACCACCTCTGATAATCGTTCTGAGTGATTTTCCACACATCGATTCCCACTCTGCTCCACGGCTATCATTTCTGAGCATCCCATGCTATGTTGAGAACCGAGCCCAGTTCTATACTAAGATATGTTCCCTCTATAGTCAGCGCTCTGAATGAAGCCTTTATCCAGACTTAACTATTGACAAGATCTATACCTTGTTTCTCTGCAATAACAAAACAGGAAAAGAAAGTTACAACTGTGTTGTTCACCATTGTTGATCTTCTCAGATTAAGATTTTCTCTTTGTTGATTAATTACACTTTTCATAGCTGATCATCCCTCGCCTTTGGAACACTTACTTGTTCTGACCACATCTGTCTCAGGGCTCCTCCTTGGATTCTGAGGCAGTAACTTCAAATAACTCTGACCTCTTAAAGGTGGAGGTGGGTGATAACTGCTCAACACCTTCCTGCTTACACTTCCCCTTGATAGGATCTCATTTACTTTCATAACTTGAAATTTCTTCTGAATCTAAAATTCCTAAAGTTCTACTTCAAGCTCCCCTTATCCCCTAAGTACAAATTTGTTCATCTATACACAACACCAGTATCTGACTTATAAAAGGCACTTATTATGTCCAAAACTAAACTCCTCATCTATTTCTATGTCTCCCAACTTCTATTCCTGAAGAATTCTCAGACAAAATTGGTGTCAAAACTTTTCTTCCAAGTAAATGTCACAATTTGGACTTCACCCTTCCTCCTATAATCATATCCAAAATCAATAGAAGATCCTACTGACTCTTTGGTCAGAACTACCGTATGTGACTCTTCTAACCCATCTACTACCATGTGTTCATCCTTCTTCAGACCACTGTCATCGCCTGCCTTCATTTTTATAGCAACTTTCTTATAGCAACTTTTTAATTGTTGTTGATTTTTCTGCTTCAATCCTTTTTTAGTACCTGTCAATTCACAGACCAATTTACATCATACTTAGTAAACTTCAGATCTTTAAAATAATATTCAAGTCCCTGTGCTTCCAGGACATGGCCACTGTGACCTCTGACTTCCACCCTGACTCTATCCTCATGTCTTCCCTTATTTTCATCACACTACTGCTCAAACATACCATTTATACTTGAGCCTCAGTTCCTGGAATATTTCCCCCCTCCTTAAATGTGTGTTCTGTAGTAATTTTCTCCCACATAAAACATTCTATCTTGGAGGGAAGTCCATTAAGACACAAGATGCTATCCTTAAGACTCAGGAAATAAACAACTCAAAAGCTTCAGGAAGTCTCTGAAACTGACCAGATGCACTATGCCCATTACTCCTCAAGCTTGTATGAACATTAAGAATTGTTAAGCCATTAATGATTTCTGTGATGTGCAATTATCCTTCTCTTGATTTATAATTTAATGTTTGGAATGGAATCATAATTTTACCCATGATTAAGAGCAGGTAATTGTTCTAATTGCTTGAGTTTGGAGTATTTATATAAGTTACCTGAAGTTGTTCAGCATGGAAGATCTTGTGTATCTGTTTCTGGGTTTTCTATTTTGCTCCATTAATCCATATTAATTTCATTAAATGTATGTTGATTGTTGTAATATAAGTCATAAAATTGGGTAGTTTGAATCTTCCAACTTTCTTCTTCTTTCCACATTATCTTAGTTATTGTGATCCTTTTGTTTTTCCTCATTAACTTCAAAAATCAGTTTATTATTTCAAATATACTGACATAATATACATAAGGAATTTTGACTGGAACTACATTGAATTCATATACTAAATTAAAAGAATTAACTATTTATGGATCTCTTTGTTTATTTACTTATTTATTTCTGTAGTGCTAGGAATCAAACTGCAGTCATCATGACTGCTACTAATCAAATGTTCTACTACTTTCACAGGCCCGCCTGATGCTCTGTGGCTCAGGCAGGCAAAAGACACACACAGGGCAGCCAGGGTCCTCAAGGCTTGGAATCCTGAAGCATCCACAGGCCCACCCAGAATGTTGTGGCACTGGGGCAGATGGGTGCCATTATGATGAGCAAGGGCATGGTATATAAACAGGAGAGAAAGAGAGAATGGTTTGTGTGCTGCGGTAGGAGACAGAACTGAAGAAGCAAGAGTGATGAGGAATGGACTGATGCTGGCGGCCTGCTGGCCACCAGGGACCAGGGCAGCATTCAGCCTGGGCTGCTGCCTAGGGCCACATCTGGGTCCCATGTTCCTGGGTCCATCTCTGTTGATGTCCATGGCTGCAGTAACCACTGAAGTCTATGTAGGTGACTAGAGTCTCGTCAGATACCTAAGTCCATATTGGTGTTCAAGGGCCATGCTGCTGTTGGGGCCATGCTACCTTGGGCCATGGTGACATTCCCTCCCAGGCTGTGGATTGGGCCATTTCTCAGTCAATGGACCTACCACAGTCAGGGTCTGGTTTGATATCTGTGGCTCCTAATACCACTGAAGGCCATGCAAATATCCAGGGTCTATAATGTCATCTGAGGCCATGTTGCTGTCCGAAGGTCATGCTGCTGCAGGGGCCATGCCTATCTGAAGGACCTGCATTTCTACTTGGGGCCATGGTGACATCCAAGGCCAGGTTGTTACTGGATAACATGTCTGGGTGCATGGTCCTACCACAGTTGGGTTCTGTGTTGGTGTCTATGGTCCTTGTTACCATCAAAGGCCACATGGATTCCCAGGATCTGGGCCACAACATGTGGCCATGTTAGTGTATGAGGGCCATGATGCTACCAGGGCTATGATGATCTGGCTGGCCTGCACTGTCACTCAGGGCCATGGTGTCATCTGGGCCCGGGCTGCTGTCATGGACCATGTCTGGGTCCATGGCCCAACAGCAGTCAGGGTCTGGGTTGATGTCCACAGCTCCTGTTGTCACTGGGGGCTGAGAGGATGCCCAGAGTCTAGACAGACACCCAAGACCATGCTGGTATCTGAGGGCCTTGCTGCTGACAGTGCTCTACTGTTTAGGGTGGCCTGTGCTGCCACCAGGGCCTTGGTGATATCCTGGCTGAAGCTGCTGCCTAGGGCATGTCTGGGTTCAGGTTTCTGCTGCAGCTGGAGTCTGTGTTGATGTCCATGCCCCATGTTACCACAGGGAGTCATAGGAAGCATGTATGTTTAAATTCAAGGGCTGTGCTAAGCCTGCCCCAGTCCTCAATGGCCCTGGTATAGCTGGCCCTGCCCCTTGCTGGACACTGCAGCAGTAGAGCTGGCCCTGCCCCCCTATGGGAGAGCTGGCCCCCATGGAATAGGCCTAGGAGAGCTGGCTCTGCCCCTCACCTAAGGTGGCAATCCCAGTGGTTGGGACCAAGCAGCTTAGCTATCATCCAGACCCACATCCTGGGCCTTGGGTTGACCTACTCTAACATTTACCTTGTCTGTCACCTGCTGGAGAACATAAAGGATCTTATCCTGTAGAATGATAACCACAGAATTTCCAAGATTCAGAGCAACAGCAGGATATCTGAGAGGAGTTTTGCTGAGGGTCCAGTGATGACGATATGCCAGAGGCCTTGAATCAGACCAATGACATTAAAATGAATATTTTGTGTGGGGGGCTGATTGGAGAAAAGGGTATACTGCCTGATATACTGCAGCTCCTGATATCACTAGGATGAATGAAGAGGTGTTGGGAAAATGGAGGAGTAAGGTAGGTTTTTTTGTTTTGTTTGTTTTGTTTTTAATTGATTTTGGGGGGCATGCTGCAAGGGTGAGGAACAGATGTAGAGGGAGGGACTGGGAGGTAAGTAAGATTTGGGTGCATGATGTGAAATTCCCAAAAAAAATCAATAAAGAATTATGTTTTTAAAAAATCTACTGCTATGAAATGCCCAGACCTTGGTTTTACAAGACATTGTCTCACTCTGTATTTCATATGAGCCTCAAACTTTTGATCCCTCATTCCCGAGTGCTAAAATTATAACTACCTAGGAATGAACCTCTTCACAACATTGAGTGTTAATGCATATGTAATGGAATGTATTTAGATTTCAGATTCATCAATCAGTTATTGACAGCATTATGAACAGATCCTATATGTATTTTTGAGATTTATATGCAATTTCTTTGAAGCAGTTGTCTCACTGTAAATTTAGCTTATAAATATGGACTAAAAGGAGGCCTCTGTTGTTGTTTTTTACATTGAACTTCTATCAGAATTACTTATCCTTACATTTTACATAGAGTAATGCAAATATTCAAATTATTTCCCCAGTGTTGTGGTCTTCAAGATAGGATGTAGCAGTGAGCATATCTCACTACAGTTCTAGAAACATTAAAATAGGAGTGGGGGGACTTGAAAACCTGGTGAGAGGGCAAAGAAGATGCCCTTGTTTGGTCCAGCCTCTCAAAACCACACTTGACCTAATTACTCCCCAAGCCACCACAGGAATCATATGAGCTCCGAGAAAGGATTTTGAAAACTTAACTCTCTGTAAACAATACACTCAACCATGAAGCTACAAATAATTTTGGTGTCTGTCACTCTTGCTTCTTCTTATGAGAACAAGTTTTAGGGAACACTAAATGCTGTGTATGAAACTGAAGACCATGCCTTGTCTACCTCCCTCTGCTATATATGACTGCCAAAATTGTCTTCTTAATTTTTACCAGACATAATAATGTACTTGAATCCAGACTAAAAATATGCATTTATAAGCAGTTAGTATGAGGAACAGCTGGTGTGCCCTTAAAATAGTATATTATATGCATTGCTCCTCATAAATATTTTAAAACTCCCATTAAAGGGGAAAAAAAGAAAAGTTTAGCCAACAAATCTATTTTAAAGTCACAGCATTTTTGTAGCAGCATATTTCATGGATATTGAAATTCTAGAGAACAAATAGGGAGTTACAAATGAGATCTAAAGGGAGGCATCACTATTAATGGAAGTCCATTTTTCTCTTTGAAGCCATAAAGATCAGCAATGATCGAAACAGAATATTACTCCAAACTTGAATAAATCCTCTGCCTTCATAAGCACCTAAGAAAATCTTGGGGCCATTGTGGAAAGACTTATCTTTTACCTTGTATTTATAACATCTCAGTTATATATCTATATGCCTATAATATGCCTAATGTACATCTCTATGCATGGATGCAAGTAGAATATATTGCCAGAGGGTTTGGAAATTTAATGACAATTTTTCTCCACACTCCAAGAGAATTGAAATGGCCAGAAGAATCGTCAAATACAAACATAATATTAGTGACAGCTGATAGCTTCTCACCTCTTACCACAGAGGAGATGGTCCACGAAATCTGCGGCTTTTTGAAGTGTGTACTAATGTTTACCTTGATTTATTTGGCTTTAAGTCAACTCTGAGCCCCATGACTCAATTGTCAGGCATTCATCTTCAGCAGGGGAACTCCAGAAAGAACTTCGAATCAATCTTCCACTTTTTGTCAGACAGGTAAAATTTTATCTCAGGCAATTGACATCATAAACATTATGCTTTACAAATAAATAAGTTGAATTCAACAACACAATCTCTTGTTTATAAAGGAAATATAGGAGGTTGAAATTGGTACACAGAAAGTAAGTAAGTGTGGCTGGAAATGTTAATCCATGTGCTGGTGCATGCTACAAGCATTATGATTTATCATTAAAGTTAAGAATACTAGGAAGGCCACTTGCTCACCATAAAGAGCTCCTCATGTCATGAGTGGTAGCAATGTTGCACCCCTCTACACATGATTGATTCTGGCAGAACAAAAGGACTGAGGTGGAGAAAAAAGTAAATTAGTAAATTTAGATGGACTGAGAATATATTCTTAGATTTTTGTAACTTTTCTTTTATTGTGTTTAATGTTGGCATTAATAGACATCACAGACTGGGCCTTTACTACATCCACTGTGCCAATTGATCTCTGAACAACAGCTTACTCATTGTTAATGCGACATAATTGAAGTCTGAGAACTCTTTCTTTTATGGCTAATAACACATATCAAAGGAGGTTAGAACACTTGGGGAACATCTTACTTCGTATATATTTGGGTTTTAGGACAGAGATAAAGCTCAAATAGACTCAGCCCTGTTTTTAAAGCATAACTGAGATTAGTTATGGGGCTGGAGAAATGCCTCCATGCACTGTTCATCCAGATGACCTGAGTTCAGTTCCTAGAAACCATATTGGGTGACACACAGCTCCCTGTAACTCTGTGTCTGGAGAATTTCACAACCTCTTCTAGCTTCTCCATATATGTGGCATATACACACAGAGACACGTAAGCATATGCACCATAAAATGAAAGCAAATCTTAAGAGGCTAGAGACATGGCTCAATGCACATAGTTAAGTGCACATAATGGTCTCCCAGAGAAACCAGATTCTATTCCCCAGACTTACATTGTAACTCATAGTCACTTGTTTATTTAAACGTAAATTACCCTTCAAGTTAATATTATTTTGAATGTAACTCCAGTTGCCTGGGATCTGACATCCTCTTCCAGCTTTCACAGGCACTTCATGCACATGACACATCGATATACTCAGAAAAACACCCATACATATAAAATAATAAAAACAAATTTCATTTACATCTTTTTTTTTGGTTTTTCAAGACAGGGTTTCTCTGTGTAGCTTTGCACCTTTCCTGGAGCTCACTTGGTAGCCCAGGCTGGCCTTGAACTCACAGAGATCCTCCTGGCTCTGCCTCCCAAGTGCTGGGATTAAAGGCATGCGCCACCAACGCCCGGCCCATTTACATCTTAAAATTTCCTTGTTTATTAAAATTAGCCTTGTGCTTGACACTGTAGTAGATGAGAAAATAATATTCATCAAGTCCACAACCTTTACTTAAAGAGTCTAAAACACAAAAAGAAAACTTGGAGGTAGTATATAATACTGAAATAAATTATGAATGATTATGAAATTTAGGGTACCTGTGCATGTAAAATATTGTACCCAGGGGTACAGTATACACTATAAGGGACTGCAATTCTAGGTGGAAAAAGAACTCTTATGAAGTCCCAGCAATCCTAAGTAATCAACAGACACAGCAATATAAAAAGCAGAGACATCAACGTGAAAGTGAGGCCACTGTGTTTGTGGCAATTGGCAGAGACTTATATGCTGGTTGCCATGAAAGGGTATGGAAATAGGAATGTGGCAAAGAAGTAAACAGATGTTCTACTGAATTAGAAATCAATTTTGAGAATAATGTGGCTTAAGGGAAAGAACATCTGAACAGAACATTCTGCTATTTAGTTTTAGGAAGAAAGCTCTTTGGCTGGTTTAGACTCAAGACTCGTGAGTTTTTGACCTGTAAATGTTGCAGAAACCAATTCAAATTCAGTCATTGTAGAAGTCAAAACCTTTTGTATGTCTTGGTATTTGTCAAAACCCTTTGCTTTAATGTCCCCATGTCCATGCCCACACTGCTCAGAACACCATCAACTACTGTGTCTACAATATATTGGTCATGAAGTGTCTTTTGGATATCAGGTTGCAGCTTTACTCACTGATCTGTTGAGTAAGAACATGTATAGCATAGAAGACTCTAATTGTTGGCAGACCCTGGGCAGTTCCTTATCAACATATCCTAAGAGTGCTAAAATTTAGCACTCTTTTAGGTAAGGCAAAAAATATAGATCAAATCTCTAGGTGTATTTATTACAGCAGAAATCCACATGCAGAACCCATAGCCATGGGACCTGTGAGCATGTGTATTGCCCATTGCCTTTAGTGTACTCTGACCTGACTTTTGGGGGTTAATTATTCATATATGGCCTTACTATTCCTGTGACATTACCCATCTAGTTGATATTATTTTAAATATAATATAGCAGAGTTTACCAATCAATATTCTTTAAAATCAGTCATCATAGCATAGTAAGCAGTTCACTAGTTTGCTGCATGGTGAATTTGTCTAAATGGACAACAAATTCATTGCCTTCTTCTTCTTCTCTAATTTTTGTTAGACCATAAAATAACATCACATATATGTGGAACATAGATTCTGTTAGCTATACTGTAAGTCATGTCACGATTTCTAGTGTTGTTGTTTTGTGCTGTAAATCTATCAACATATAAGCAATTGCCAAGTATTCAGCTTTTCTTCCTGGGTTATTAGTGTGGTATCTGGGAGAAACTTGAAAATGTTTCATTAACATCTTTGGGTCCTAGTGGTCCAGTTGTGCTGCTGATTCTCACAGCAGTCCTGATGCATGTCTATCTGGGTACCTGGGATGTTGAAGTCAATTACAGGGAAATAAATGACACCACATAGAGAGACACAGAGATTGCACTTGAATATGAGATGTTGAAAGGGGGAATGGTGAATTTTGTTAGTGATCTAGGGATACTGAAACTGCTTACTAAATGATGTCAGCAAGCAAAATGTAAGATCTGGAGAAATCCCTCTACAACAGGTGTGACAGTTTAGGCAAGTTGGTAAACATTCCACAATGGAAACAGTGAGTATTTTGGGTTAAGTAGAGCAAAGTCCATTGCAATTTCTTGTTTCCAATTCTATAGTTTGAAAGTATCCACAGGCACTCTTTGTGAGAGTTTATCTTAGCTTGTTCTGTAATCAGCCAAGGGATAAGCCAGGTCCATCTGTGAAGAATTTTCTTGATCAGGTTACATGAAAAGGAATGAGCCACCCTAAACGGGGCGGTAACTTCCATCGGCAGCTCAGATAAACGGAGGTCTGGGGGAGCAGCTTTGACTTTTGCCTGTTTGTCTCGGTGTCTTGTTTGCCTACCCTATATTCCAGTTCATCTGCACTGTCGCTGCAATTGCTACTGCCACTCCTGCTGCCGTCCATCCCTCGCCGTCCTTCCCTCATATCAGAACCCAAGTTCTTCAGGCCTCCAACATGGACTGACATCCGTGGCTTTCCAGTAATCCTCAGATCATCAACACTAGACTGGGACTGTGGAGGCACTCAGCTTTACGGATTAGCACCTGCTAGGTTCTCAGTCTCTCACCTTGGAAACAACCATGGCTGGATTATGCAGGCCATGCCATGTAAACCAATGCAATCCATCCCCTTTTGATCTCTGTGGGAACCCCAGCTAACACAGTGTCTAAGCCAGTGAATGCAGCTGTACTTCTAGTGATGCTCTACTTGAAGAAACAGGAATTGACTAGATTTGATCCAGCCACAGTTTCTCCACTCTTGCTTTTTGCTCCCTCTCTTTTAATACTTTTTAAAATAATTTTTTATTTAAAATTTTTTTCTTTCCTTTTACATATCAACCCCTGTTCCCCCTCCCTCCCCTTATCCTGCTCCCCACCCCCCATCCACGATATATTACCATCCCCTCCTGAGAAAGGGTGAGGCCTCCCCTGGGTAGTCTACACAGGCTGGCATACCACGTTGCAGCTAGACCTAGCCCTTCTCCCTGTATCAAGGCTGAGTAAGGCATAGCACCAAAGGGAATGGGAATGGGCTCTAAAAAGCCAGTTCATGTATCCAGGATGAGTCCTGGTCCCATTGCCAGGGAACTCACAAACACATCAAGCCATGCAACTTTCACCCACATTCAGAGAACCTAGTGTGGTCCCTTTATCCCTTGCAGGTTCCCCAGCTGTCAGTCCAGAGTCCATGAGCTCCCACCAGCTTGTGTCAGCTATCTCTGTGGTTTTTCTCATCTCGATCCTGACCCCCGCTCCTGTAATCCTTCCTTCTCTTCAACTGAACTCCAGGATCTTGGCCAAGTGCTTGGCTGTGGATCTCTGCACCTGCTTCCATCAGTGACTTTTTTAAATAGATTTTTTTCATACAATGTATTCTGATTAGTTTCTCCTCTCCCAGCTCCTCCAAGATCCTCTGCACTTTCCTAGTCAGCCAAATCCAGAATCTTTTTCTCTCTCATCAGAATACATACAAATAAATTAATAATAATAATAATAATAATAATAATAAACAAACAAGAATAAGATAAAACAAACAGAAAAAAATGAGCCAAAGAAAAATCACAAGAAATACATATACCTGCTGAAAACATGCATTCAGTTGCATACATAGAAAACCAGTAAAAATAAAATTGGAAACCATAATATATACACAATACAATCCAAATAGGGTCTAATCTCTGTTTTTATGAATAAAGTTTTATTAGAACACACTCAAATCATTTTCTTGCAAATTACTCATTGTTGTTTTCACATAAAAAGAGTGAAAAGTGAATAGATTATAATAGAAATGATGTGGTATTTATCACTAAATACTAAAGTATTTACTAAAGAGCTATTTCTAGAAAAATTATGTGGGTTCTGAGGTCAGCCTGGTTCTACTCCTTACCCCCATGAAGTTGTGGTCAAGTTACTTTGCCTTTCTATGCCCCAGTTTGCTTAGCCTTGAAAAGTGATGTGCACACAACATTCTGAGCTGAGCATAGCAGGTAGGCACTCTAATCTTAACTACTACAATAACTTATTCTTAGGGAGTACCCTGTCATTGAGGAAAACTTTATATGGTCTGGCATTAACAGAGATGCAAATACATTACCCAGCATTTGTTCACTTAGTCTGTGTCAAAGAGTGTACGAAATGCCTTACATGCATCTTTTTAATTCTTATGATAGCCTTATGAAATATTAACTGCTGTAATAGAACAACAGCATCATGCACCTTCACAATTACATGCAAACATCTCAAGCAATAGCAATATGCTCAGAAGTTAGATATCTTCACACTGTGTTTTCCTCGGGATATTGGAGAAGGGACAAAGATCTGTCTGCCACTGTGCTGTGAGGGACCTCATACTCACCTTTTCCCTGTAAGGGGGAATTGAACTTATGTTTATGTAAACTTTACTTGCAAAAGTTTTGTGAAATGTTCATCATCTATAATATTTACTTAATACTGAATCAATGTTTTTAACCTACTTTAGAAAGTTGTGAGCGATACCAAGTGACCTTGCCATTCTCCTCAGTAGACAGTTATCCTAGAATGTGAGTGGACTTTGAGAATAGAAATTAATGTACTGAAATAGTGAGGAATTCAGAGACAGAAAGGAAAAAAGTAGTTTATGATGGACACCCATTTAAAAATAATGTCAACATTTCAAAAATATTAAAATTTTGAAAATTTACTAATTTCTTGATTTCCATACAATATTGTAAGTACTGGTATTTTTAGATATGTATTCTGCTTGAAAATTATTTATTTATATTTACCTCTAAGAAACACAGCTGTGGAAATTCAGGAAAAGTCTTCAAGCTGTAAGTTGCACCTATTCTTCAAGGTGCTAGAAAAGATAGTGTGATGATGCTGTATGAAGGCAGCAGCCTTTTTACTCCATTAAATAAATATATAAAGAGCATTAGTTATAATTGATGGGCTATAAATACAGAAAAATAAAAATAAGACATGAATTAGGGAGGGAGCTATGTTGGGGAGTCCATGGAAATTGAAGGGAGGCAATGGGAGTGGATTTGACCAAGATATATTGTAGACATGTATGAAATTTTCAAAGAATAAACAAAAAATAATTTCAAAATAGAGTAGCAGCTGGGGATATAGCTTAGTGGTAGTGTTTTCTGTCATGCACAGGTCCTGTGTTCCAACACTGACACCACAAAATCAATCCAAATAAACAAGATTAAAAAACAGAAACTGACAAAGACCAAATCCATGGTAGTATTTATGTGTATCTCTGAGTCCACCAACTAGTGAAGAGACAGAAGAAACATAGGTACAGATAGGCTAGCAATTAATGACTAAAGGACCAACAGACTGTCCTGATCACACATCCATTTTGATGTAAAATCAAAGCTCTTTCTCCGCTGCTCTCCCGGAGATGCTGTTTAGAGTGGTGTTAAAATGGTATTTTCATTCCAGAAATTTTCTTTCTCTACCCATCTGACCATGATAGGTGAAAGTTCACTTAAATTTCTATAGAAATAATACTCCATCCGTATTTTCTACATGACTTACAATTCTAAGTAACATGTGTGGGTTGTAAAACAGGGTAATAGTTTTCAAATCTGATGGAAATTGATCAAGAATTAACAAACTATGAGCATGGCTTACTTTATCAAAGATATGTCAGACGAAACTGCACAAACATGGCTAGTTTTGCCACAACATCATCTATAGATTAACAGTAAAAAGTTTCCAGTTGGATTATAGATGATGGATTTTGTAATTCCTTACATCTTTCCCGATTTGAAGTTTAATAAAAAAGAATCAATCATGACATCCTCATGTATGGATAAACCAAAATGTAATTTAGTATGAAAGTGTTAGTCTTTGCAGTTAGTAAGAAGTTAGTAAGAAGATTGTAAATTTTTGTTCAAATATCGTAATTCATTTTTACATTATATGAGAAAATTATCTGTGTGGAAATATTGAATTTTACCCTGAATAACAACTTACACAGATGAATTAGTATACTATGAAACAAGATTATCCTTACATTAAAAATGGTAAATTGAGCCGGGCGGTGGTAGCGCATGCCTTTAATCCCAGCACTCGGGAGGCAGAGCCAGGCGGATCTCTGTGAGTTCAAGGCCAGCCTGGACTACCAAGTGAGTTCCAGGAAAGGCGCAAAGCTACACAGGGAAACCCTGTCTCGAAAAACCAAAAAAAGAAAAAAAATGGTAAATTGATACGTAATGGATACAATATTCACTTATATTAATAAAATAAATTATTTATAAATAGACTAAAGCATTTAGGGATACCTAATGTAACCAATCAAGCAATCTGGAAATAAGACTGGAGTTGGAAAAAATCAGAAAAGGATGACTTCACCAAAGAAACGTAAGTAAAGACCTTCTAGGCTACTGGCTTCCAAATTCCATGGCGGCCACCAAATAGGAACACATAAATGCATGAGAAAACTAGAAAACTCCCAGCTCCCACCATGGCATTTACAACTGCACACACCTGTCAATCCACAAGCGAATGTGCTCCTGAAGAGAGTGCACTATTTTCACGAATCAATACAAACATCACTGAATGGGGTCATTCTCAGTCTCCAATCAAGATTTTTTGCAGCCTGCTTTGCTTTGTGTTAGTACATGAACCCAGGCTCTCTGGGGAAAAATTGTCAAAAAAAGGAGAAAATTACTAAAATTTTTATCTGACAAAATTATCCACAATTGAAATGTTCTACACTATAGAACAACACACAAGCCATTTACATTTTAATAAAACCTTTAAAAGTTACTCATGGTTCCGTGCAGTGTATGAACATGGTATATGCTCACATGTGAGTTAGGGTGTGCACAGCTGCACATGAATTCAGAGGTCAGAGGATATAGAAGAGCAGGTGTTCTGCTCTGTCACTCTTCACCTTGTTCCCTGAGACAGGGACTTTCTGTGAATCTGGAGTTCTTGACATTTGGGGAAGCCTGGAGGTCAGCAAACTTTGGGCACCCTCCTATTTCTGCCCCCCACAGTCCTGGAGTTCTGAGTGTGTGAAACCTCACCCAGCTTTTTATGTAGGTTTTGGTTATTTGAACCCAGGACTGCATGCTTACATGGCACTATCTGAGCCTTTTTCCCAGTACTTTTTCTTTAGAATACCCAAATTCAACATTTTGAAGTATCACCTCTTTCAATGAAACTTCTAAAATGTATAGTTTGGATATTTTTATTTGTTTGTGTTCTTAAAAGATCTGTGTATCTCTAAATAATTTTTAATATATTCTTAACTAAATTTAAGTATTCTTTTAGAGAATATGGAACTAACCCATGAAAGTTTTTTCTGTTGCTACTTTTTCTTTTCCAGATTTTTTTCAATATACAGACAACATACAAAACTTTGCTGTAATCTTATTATGAACCATGTCTCTCTAACTTAAAGAGAACCTTTGGTTGGAGATGCAATTTGTGTAATAAGCAATAAACATAATACCTATGTATTTTATATATATGTAATATTAAATCAATATTTTATTCACATGATATATATATTGAAAATACATAATCAATATGTATAAGCAATAGAGTCAACCACACTATTTCTTCTATATAATTACACATAAGTGCATTCTTATACATGATTCATATAGCAATACACATATTGAACATAACTATTTATAGAATAAAAGAACACTAATTCTACTTACTGAAGTGCCCTTGTAAAAAGATAGCGGGGGTGATATGTGGGTTTATTATTTATTCTGTCATAAGGAGTGATGCTAGGCAAGTTTAATGTTTCTATTGAGATTTGTACTACAGTAACAGGATTTTTATTCCAAAGTGATACCTGGAATAGATGAAGAAATATCAGACCAACAGCTAAGCCAATGAGAGGTTCCAGTGCCCTGCTAGGACTCTCAGAGGGTCTGTTTCTTCTACCAACCACACACAGTACATTGAATTTATGCCCCAAATGAGAAAGAGCCTTAAGGGAACGAAATAACTATCTTTCAACCAGTGTGCTATTTGAGGGGAATGGAATTCAATCTTATTCTGGAAAAAATGAGGAGCTGAGTGTATTAGCTACTTTTCTTTTGCTGTGATCAATTGTCATGACCAAAGGCAGCTTGTAAAAGGAAGAGCTCATTCTCCTTATGGTTTCAGAAGGAGAGTCCATAATGGCAGAAGAGGAATTGCATCGGAAAGGTGGGGGGAGGGGGGCTGGAGCAGGATGCTGAGAGATCACATCTTCAACCACAAACACCAAGCAGAGAGTGAACTGGAAATGAAATGAGGCTATGAACTCTCAAAACACAAAACACATGCCAGTGATGTACTTCCTCCAGAAAGGCTCTACCACCTACCCAAACAGCACCATCAACTGGTGATGGGGGTCTTCAAATTCCTGAGCCTATGAGGAACATCTCTTGTTCAAGCCACCTACACAGTCTTGTTTTCTTTTCCTGATACTGTGATACAACATCCTGAGAAAAGCACTTCAGTGCAGAAGGGGCTTATTTTGGCTCACATCTCAAGGGTACACTCCATTAAGTGATAAAGTCAAAGCAACACAAACATTGCATTGCATTCACAGCCAAGAAGGAGAGGCCAGTACACGCTGGTGCTCACTGTGTTTTCTTCATTTTACACAGTCCAATATCCTGGCCCAGGGAATGTCTTGCACACAGTGAAGACAGGCCTTCCCACAACAATTAAACCAATCAGGATACTCCCTCACAGGCATGCTCAGAGGCTACACAATCCCTAAAGATAGGTATGTAGCTTCTCTTCTAATTGATGGTAGATCTTGATTGACAATCAACACTAGGCATCACACTAAGAACAAGAGAAGAATGATTGCATGACCAAGACTTTGGTGAGATGGAACTAAGGCCTTTATCCTCACTCATTCATGGGCATAGGTAAGAATAACACTCACAACTTAAACACTTCATATTTTATACAGATCTTATATTGTAGCTGGATATGATCCACATTTTTCAATGACTCCAATTTATTATTTTTTTAATTGAAAACAGATATTTTTCATACCGTATATTCTGAATATGGTATCTCTTCTCTGCAAGTACTCCTAGATCATCCCTACTTTCTCACCCACCCAAATCTATACCTTTCTTTCTCTCTCTCATTAGAATACAAACAGGCATCTGAAATAATAATAAAATAAGATAAAATAAAAACAAACCTGAATTAGGACAACACAAACAAACAAAGAAAAATATTCAAAAAAGCAAAAGAAACACATACTGATACAGAGACACAAATTCACACACAGAGAAATCCCATAAAACACAAAACTGGAAATGATTTTGTGTGTGTGTGTGTGTGTGTGTGTGTGTGTGTGTGTGTGTGTGTGTATGCAAACTACTTGTAAGGGAGGAAATTCTGACAAAGCGTTGTGAGATAAAGATCCTCCAAACTGAGTTTATTTTGTGTTGGCCATCTAATGATGGACACAGAGCTTCCCCTAAGAGTGGTTTTTATCCCCAGTAATTTATATATTTTAATATATGGCACATTCTATATTTTACTGTATCTAAATGAAAACCCCTTCCATGGCCAGTGTCAAATGCAGGATATAGGACACTAAATGGTTAATGAAATGTGAACATTTACAAGTAGTAATTATCTGACAAGGAATAAGCCTTAGAAATTGACATTACTTATATGGAACCCACATCTCCCTCTACACATAATAACCAAAGTCCAATATCACCTCATTATTGCTCCACAGGCAACCCAGTCTAGCCCCTAATCAGATTATTTTTTGTCAAAGATGGCAAACAACACAAACTTTGAAGTCCCTAACAAAAACATAACATCTTCTATACTCTTACTTCCCCATCAGATTGAGACATTTAGCAAATCTTTGAGTTTCTATTTATGAGTATCAATTAAATCAGTTTCCTTTATTCCTTAGCATAGTCTGATGTTCATTGTATATTACATGAATTACTATGTATCCTCTCCTACAGGGTCCATTCTTCTCATTCCTCTAGGATTAAGCATGATTTATTATAGATAGAATTGATACAAAACCATTTAGGGGGCTGGGAAGAGGGTTTGGTGATTAAGAGTGCTTGCTGCTTTTCCAAAAGATCTGAGTTCAGTTCCTAGCACTCACATTGGGTGGTTCAAACCCCAGGAGATCTGATGCCTCTCTGAGCCTCCATGGGCACCTGCACTCAGGTACTCATATCCTCTATACACACACACATACATGCAAGGAAAATAAAATAACTCTCAAAAGCTCAATTTAGCATCTAAAATAGCCCCCTTCTCATTAAAAATCCATTTTACACTAATTGTTCTGTCTATAATTGTTTTTACCTCAGATCTTCTTTCTTCTGAGCTAACTGTGCATGCTCTACAATGTTGCAAAATTATAATTTATATAATTTTGACTCTGTAATATCAATGACCATGATTTCTTTATTTTTTTTCTTATTTTTTGTTTCCTTCTTTTTGTGTTTTGTTTTTGTTTTTGTTTGTTTGTTTTGTTTTATGTTTCTTTTGGTCATCATCTATTACTACTTTTTTGAAAAGATGAATAGATGAAATTTGATCTTATCTTCTCCAACTAGATTTCTTCACTGAAGCAAGGTGATCTTAAGGAAACTTTACCATGGCCTATGATAGTTCCTATTTTATGATTCCACATTGCAAATGATGATTAAGTATGTTCATTAAAAATTTTAAGAACAAAAGGGCCAAACCTAAAAATAATCAGAATTTACAGTGATATTTTTATTTTATGCAACATTTTTTTAGAATGATCTGTTCACAGAAGAGGTCCTTATGCTGTTTTCAAATATAAACAAAAAGAATCCGGGGACTGAAACAGTAATTCCTAAACATTTTAAATGAGATGAAACTCCAGCACCAGTGATTTTGTGCAGTGATGTGTCAGTATTTGACAACCACTGAGTTGTAGATAAGAACTAAAGCAAAATGGAAACAGTATATGTTATGTCCAAGAAATCATTTTCCTCTCTTAATTTGAGGGATTCTACACATTCTTAATGAGCAAATAGGGAAACAGAATTTTCATCTCAGGGTTGATGAATTACATAAATGATTGTGACAGCAAGAATTCATTCAAAGTGCTAAGCAGATTTTACTTAGTCTTCAGAATAATAATCTAATCTAATCTTTGTAGAGGTGATAAATTATTCTCTATAAAATTAAGGCACTTTATCCAAGCAATGGGTATGAAGATCAGGAACACAGCTGATCTCTCTCTGTGTCACATCGGTTTCTCTGTCTTACTCTGTCCCTCTGACTCTGTCTGTCTCTTTGTTTCTGTCTGTGTCTCTCTGTTTCTCTGTCTTTCTCTGTATGTCTCTGTGTTTCTGTCTCTCTGTCTCTCTGTCTCTCTCTGTCTCTCTGTCTCCCTCTGTCTCTCTCTCTCTCTCTCTCTCTCTCTCTCTCTCTCTCTCTCTCTCTCTCTCTCTCTCTCTC
>CABHPR010121350.1:20425-45291 GCA_902168415.1 Peromyscus melanophrys
CTCTCTCTCTCTCTCTCTCTCTCTCTCTCTCTCTCTCTCTCTCTCTCCCTCCACCCTGTTCCATTTTGCAAGCTGGAGAAGGCAGGAAATGCTTTATTTTCTTCAAAGGCTAAGTATGTTAACTGAAGGATGCAAGATTTCTTTATAGACCCTCATAATATGCAGACAGTGACAGATAAAGTGTGATTCCTCATCCCATCAGTTTATGCATTAACACATATAAATGTAAATCTCCCAGACCTCTCACTTCCTGCCTGGTCTACTACCTCCTACAGAGGTGACCTGGTGACAGCTTCAAAGATTAATGACCTCTCATCTTTTTTCACCTCTTTCCTTCTGATTTTGTAATAGAAGCTAATTCTCAAGACTCTCTTTGACATCCTTAATGTTTATATAGTTTTGAAACTGGCCTGTAGTTTTAAATGAAACTGCTGGGCAAGGGTTGGGAATAGAGATTTCTACTGGAAAGTATTTCACACTGTCTAATTTCTCTCTCTGAATATTATCATGTGCCTGGCATCACATAAAAGATACACAGTGGCAATAGAACAATGTTTGTATTCAAAATCATTGGCTTCAAACCACTGTTCAGCTCTACAATGAAAGACAAAATGTTTGTTTGAAACCTTAGCTGTACTAGGAAAGCTCTATTTATTCATTCAATATGTTCAATCAATTAAAATAGTAATCTCATAATTTTTATACAACTTTTGAAAATGCTGGAAGGGCTGGCTCTCTGAAGAGCCACAGTGATATCAAAAATATGGGAAGCATTAGTCTGGATATACAGCAAGATTTTCATGCAGAAAGACACCTCACCCATTAAGAAGGAGTAAGCACTCAGTCCATTTTCCTTTCACTACCTGGTTGAATCTGTTACAGTTTCCTTAATGGAGGCAATTTCTTACCCAAATACACAATTATTTTCATCCAAATCCCAAGGGAATGTTAAAACACTGGAAAAAGAAGAAAAGTAAATTGAATGGCTTTCACCCAGATCCAACCACGATTTCCATTCATTACCTTCTGTGGTTTATTTCTTTTCTTTTACCTGGTAGCCCCTCCATGTGCTGGGGTCAATGTGGTCTCTAGCTGAATTATGACACTTTTCTCTGAAAAGGAAAACAATAACTTAACGTCCTTATCATCCTTGAGTGGCAAGTCTTTACTTTGAAATCATGAGCACTACTTGCTCTGCTGCAATATGGTGGCGAGCTCCCAACTTCTGTATCCTCCAACTTTTGCAGTGAGCTCCCAACTCCAGAACTCCTCAATAATAATTAAGAATAAATAATTAGAAATGCTCTCAGGTGTGCATCCAGTGTGCTTTAGGAATACACGAAGCTCTGCAGAAAAACTCTGCCTGCAAACCCATGTGATCCTAACCACAGCAAGCATGCACACAGAGAACATGTGTTTGTTCTATCTCAGATTAAACATGCCTGCTGTCTAAAAGCTATCCAATTTTTTGACAGAGAGACTCACATCTTGAAGACCTTTCTCCCTGTGCTTTTGAGTCAGTATTCTGGATTATTCCATCGTAGAAATGAAAGTGCCTTGATGCTGGTAGGAAGTGCACAGCCTGGAAATTTCCAAGCCAAGGAGCACCTACAAGCTCTTGTAGAATATTGCCATATGTGTGCCTTTTCATTTTATATTTGGGTTATTGGTCAACAAGAGACTTAACATCAATGTGTAGTAATGACATAGCTTCAAAGAATCCTATGCCACAGTTGTAGAGTGGGCAGGGCAAGCACTTTATACAAGTGACATGTTTTTACTCACCTCAGGCTCAAGGCATTAAGAATCTTTTCCATAAAATCACAGCTCCTTTATCCATAGAAAGTAAGAAATCTCAAATTTTGACTCTTCCATTTACAGTTTATCAGACTCAGGCAAGTTATTTATCTGTATTGATTATTTTTCTCAAATGTGACTTGAAAACTAAATACAATCTCAAACAAGTATTCTAAAGAAACAATCATATGAACATTATAAATCTCTTGGTCCTTGCATAACCATAATTTTTTTTAAATCCTAATTATTGAATGCTTACTCTAAGTAAGAGATATTACTTAGAGATTTACATGTTACCACAAAAATTATACAAGTGCTTCAAAAAGACATAAAACTTTACTTTTACATTTGCACAAATACGATTAAGTATGGAGGAGAAGAGCCTCTGGGTCAAAGTCATATGGGTGAATATGTCATTTAAACACTGCTCTCTGCTGCTACTTGGCTTTTCCTTTCTACCCTGAAAGGCTAAGAACCAAATCGGTCTTTAAAATAACAATGGAAAAGCTTTAAAACTGCTTCCCAGCACTCCTTAAGTTGTTTCATTATGAAATCTCATATGAAAAAAATCCTATTCCCTATTTTGCAATTTAGGGAAATATTAAGTTCAGACTGACTGCCCTTAAATACTCATAGATACCAGGAAAAAACTGAAGGCATGAGTTCAAATCTTCATATTCTGAATCCACATCATTGCAGAATTTGTAGATTGGGCAGTACTGTGGATTGTCTATGCTTACTCAACACTTTACTGTCAAAAGTCACATATTTGACATTTGGTCACATCAATCTGCTCAATGATGATTAAAATCACAGGGTTTGCAGGTTGATATTGAAACCTGCCTTTTCCTCTTTCTTCTTTTTAGCACAGGGCTGCCATCTGCCAGTGAGAGCAGAACTTACAGCTTCCGAATTCCTAATAAAGGCATAGCAGGAAAACACATGGTTTGTGCTGCTTTGCTCTTGAACAAAATTTCTAAAATTTGTTGAAATTGTCAACACACATGTGAACTATAAAAGGATCAGCCTAGAGGACATTTCTCCACAGACAAGGGAAGGAGACTTGAAAATGCAGCATGTGAGTCACTCGATAACAATCCCCAGAAGGGCTTCTTTAGCAGATAGGGTAGGATGAGAACACAAGAAACAGTAGCAGGTTTCTGAGCTGAGCTTACCTGACAGTGTTGACTGTGTCCGGCACTAGTCAAAGTGGACTAGATGGACATCTGAAACACTCTTGGAGAAATGATCTCTGATTCCTGTATTACCCAACTCCCGTTGGCATAAACTCAGTAGTCCAGACTAAGAGAACTCTGAAGGACAAGTCTTAAGTGTAATCAGAGTGAGGCCCTCATTCTGACTTCCTGTATCCTACCTGAAGTTATCTCTGAAAACACAGAGGGAAAGATCCCTGCTGTCTCTCCTTTTTCTCAGAAAGATACCATGCCTGTTAGATGAAGATTCTACCTTTTGACCTTATTTTACATCCAGTACTTTATTATGTCCATTGCCTTAAATAGTTATATTAGAGATCAAGGCTTACCATATAAATTAAGGAGAAGAATTTACAATTAAGTCTCTGTAGCAGCATAAACTGATGGCCACATAATTCTACATGTCTCTAGTGTTCACAGTTAATTAACTCCATTTCAAATGTTTTCTGTGCATTGGTTTATTTAGTCCTGATGAAATTTTTATGAGGTAGGTAATATTCATACCATGTCTGTTGTAGAAAAAGGAAAATGTTGTCAAAGATACATTAGTAATTTCTCCCAAAAGCCAATATTCAAGCTCAAGAAATCGGCACGAGGTTCCTGATATTGCACACTGCTCTTCTGTGATCAGCATTCTAGTTACAAAGTAAAGAAAGTTATTAGTGTGATGATACCCAGTCCAAAAGGATAATGTCTCCAAGATTCTGGTCTGGACAACAGGAGTCTGTTTGCTTCTCTGAGACTAAGTTCTTCATCAGAGAAATGAGACAGAGTATTAGATAGTAATTAATCTTCTTCAGGAGATATTCACCTAAGGTATTGGTGAAAGGAAGGTGCTATGTCTCAGATGGTGAGAACAAAGAACTTGCTCCAACTCCATGTGACTGATGGTACTCACCAGACAATCAGGCCATACACAGTCTCTTCCCAGGTTTAAAGAAATGAATGTGACAACTGCCTAAACCCTGATTTCAGTTTCTTTGTCTGTAAGGGCAGCACACATGTCAAAAGATGTGTGAACACTGTGCCAAACGTATCTTACCAGTCCTATCACTAATATTTCTCCATATGAAAGTTATTAGTTTGCATTTATTTTACATAAATATATGCTTATAGGAAGAAACATGGCCAAACACAAAGACAATACAGGTAGATTGACAGAAGTACTATTACTATTCTAATCTCTCCTATAGACACATCTTATTTTCCACCTTCATAGGTAAATATTATCTAATGTTGGCAGATGATCACATATTTCTTCTAAATACAACAGATAGCAAACATTTACCTCTTTAACATACAAATAAAATGTGTTTTTCAAACAAAATCAATCAAAATCAGGGCCTTACGTGCAAGGATGTGAATTACCAATCTGTCTTGTCATGGAGGTAGACACAGTCCCTATCGACTATTTGATGAACATTTTGATGTCAACATGTCAGCATGTTGGACATTGTGTTATGACAATTAATTTATTTTACAGTGTTGTTCTCACCAGAGGGCTCAAGACTTGAGAAATGAGAAGAGAGGTTTAAAACTATTCAAGAAAAAATTATAATATATTTTTAGGTGACAATCCACAGGGATATCAAAATATTGATCTGCCTGGAATCCATCTGATTTCAAAGAAACTTCCTAATCTTCAATTTTTTTACACAAGGGCTGCACAAATGGAAACATATGGCTTGAGAGGCATAATAAATATCCCATAAGTCTCACCATTAACATTTTTCCTTATGAATTTTATTAATTTGCATTTACTTTATAAATATATACAAATTGGAGCAAACAGAGTCAAAGGGCAAATACCAACAAGAATAATTAATAGCAGAGAGCAAAGCAAAAGTGCTAGAGGCTCTGAGGTGTGAGAACCAGGAGCATGCTGTTCAAAGGTTACAAACTCTGCTACAAGTTGAATAGATTTGGGTGAATCAATGTACAGCATGGAGCTCATCGTTAATAGTGTACTTCATGCTTGAAATGTGTTAAGAGTGGATCTCAAGTGTTCTCATAGACATCAAAGGAAAAACCTTGCAACTTTGTAGGCTGAAGACTGCATTCTATAGCATGGTGCTGGTAACCACTTCTTTGCCAACACACATGCCCATTCAGAATGTATTCATTTCTTTTATTGGCACCTCAATAAATCTGGGCATAATGCTATTCAAAGCACTGTCCCCACTTTAAAGTGAAAGTGCCACAGCTGTGAAGCCAAGTGCTGATGCTAAGATCAATTGACACTCTTCTTGGTCATCTACAAAGAAGAAATTAGTCTCTTCTTTACCATTCCTAAATTACAGTATCTAACCTGGTTTTGAAAAAAATATTGATTGTGGAGGTGTGTTGCATATTCCTTGATGAATAAAAGCCATCAAAGGACAAAGTCAAATGCTCTATGGTGTTTCCTAAGGTGACAGGGGGAGCTACTGGCTGTAGTGCAGGAAGGGTAGGCAAAAATGGAGCAGCAGGTCTGGATGGGCATTTCGATCTTCAGACAGGAACATGGTGTAAGATCATAAATACAACAGAGACTGGGTAGCTCCCTTCATCAATCAGGTGAGAAATGGATTAGACAGGAATGAAAGGTGAAGCTTTCCAATACAATATTAACTTAGAAACAAAAGCAAGTCAATAAAGTTTGAATCTTGTGATTTCTAAAATCACCTTTTCTAACATCACTTCAAAATATCTGTTAATATTTTATAACACATAGTTGAAGAGGCAGCTGAAGATCCAAAACCTCCCGAGAGTTCTAGCTGAGGCTGAGGAACAGACTCTTGCCCCCCGCCCCCCCCCCACACGTCTTCTTCATTTGCAGACAGGGTTGAAACTTTGCTGCCCGCTCAGTTGGGCCATAAGCTCTGACAGGAGCAGGCTACGCACAAACAGGCCGTTTTATAACAACAATCTTAAGCTTTCTCACCTCTCTTTAAAAGACTCTCGTACTTTGCAAAATCCCCAGCCTCTTGGCTCATATTCTCTGCAGAGTGCCTGCTGTTCTCTGTTCCCTCTCTGCTACCTTTCCACTCTCTTGTTTAAGCTCTGCTATCAAGTATTTTAGTTCATTTGGAGCTTCTTGATCTCTCCTAATGGATGTTCAAGGCCAATTCTTACATAAGCTTAGCCCCTCCCTATCCCTCATTTTCGTAGACACTCCAAGCTATCCACAAAAACAAAAGTAAAATTATTCTTGATTTTCTGTCAAAAGCTTTTATAGTACTTTTATTCCTTTATAGAAGAATAAAACCTAGGAGAAAAACTGAATTTTCACATACAACCCTCAAAAACAAAACAGAACAGGAAGCTGATATGGCAGCCTGCATTCATAAGATGCACAGGTCCAAGGGAGACGGGAACTCTACTGAGAATCTATAAAGAGAAAGAGCCAGAGGTAAGTCAGTGTATATTCAAAGGGCATTCATTAGTATTCCACACATCAGGCCCTGATTATCAGTTACTTGCTTGCCTGACAGAGCTGAGCTGGCCCACAGAGTGAATCCAGGGAAACCAGGTGGATTTTACCATTGTAGAACATCCAGAACCATTGCAGATCATGAGGTGTCAAAATAAGCTCTACTGCATGAGAGGGAACACTTCTGCTCTGAGGAGTATCACACTGGTGGTATTCACCTTAATTATGGTTAATAGAGATCAAACAAAACATATACAAAACCTTGCCTTTTGATCAACTTAAAGTTTGTCTTTGATGAAATTCAAGAAAAGTTCTTTCAAAATTAGGTGTTTGAAAATTTTAAAGATATGTAGCTAGATATGTCTTATCATATAGACATGAGTAGTCAAGCATTCATGAAATCCATAACAGGTTAGCAAACTTTAAAGAAAGCTATCTACACATACATATATGTATATGTATTGAGGAAAAGGCAGGTGGCAACCCAGGATGCTCCAGAACTTTCTTTAAGTGCTATGCTTGTTTATCTCAATACAATTTCAGCTTTCTGTGCATGTAAAATTTTTATATAAACTAGGAAAATAACACAACAAAAAGAAAACAGGGAGAAAACAATAGAAGAAAGGAGAGAGGCAGGGATTTGAGCAGACGAAGAGACAGACTGACTTGGAGGCAATGAACCCTACCTGTTCACTATCACAGGTTCCAAAGCCTATTTGTTGAACTGAACCCCTACCTTGGCAAACTTCAAGCAGTTGTTTGTTGTAGCACATGATGTAGGAAAAGAACTCTGACAGTCAACTTGATAACTAAGGAAGATCAAATGTTCAGCAATCAGGAAGCAGTGGAGAAGCTGACAAAGGAAAGATATATCTGCCACACACAAGAGCTAGAAGGAGGTCATGGCAACGTGTGGGAAGTTTCCACCATATCCAAGCTCACAAAACGTCACCTCTTCCCAGAGAGACTGCAGAGTCACATGCTTGCCACATGATTGCCCTGTGCGACATAGAACACAGGGAGAGTTATGTCTCAGTATCTAGAACATTTGCAGTAACCTGGATTCTTTTTTTTAAATTTTTATTTAAATAACTTTTTCATTTATTTTTCATTTATTTTACATACCACAGTTTCCCCTCCCTCCTCTTCTCCCAGTCCCCACCCCCCACCCCCCACCCCCCCCCCCCCCCCCCGCCCATCTACCCCTCTCCCCCTGCCCTCCTCCTCCATTTCCATTCAGAAAGGGACAGGCCTCCCATGGGCTTGGGCAAAGCTTGGCACATCAAGTTGAGGCAGGACCAAGCTCCTCCCCTTGTGTCAAGGCTGGGCAAGATAATCCAGCATGGGGAACAGGTTCCCAAAAGCCAGCTAAGTGCCAAGGACAGGTCCTGATCTCACTGCTAGGAGCCTTAACAGACTAAGCTACACAACTGTCATACACATGCGGAGAGCCTAGGTCGGTCCCACACAAGCTCCCTAACTCTTGGTCCAGAGTCCATAAGCTCCCAGGAGCTCAGATCAGCTATCCCTGAGGGTTCCCTTGACCACCCTGGATCATATGATCCTTCCTCCCTTTTCTTCATCAAGACTCCTGAGCTCAGCCCAGTGCTTGGCTATGGATCCCTGCATCTGCTTCTATCAGTTACTGGATGAAGGCTCTGTGATGACAATTAGGGTAGTCACCAATCTAATTACAGTAGAAGGCCAGATCAGGCACCCTCTCCACTACTGCTAGGAGTCTTAGCTGGGGTTATCCTTGTGGATTCCTGGAGGTTTCCTGGGGCTAGGCTTCTCTCTAGCCCCAAAATGCCCCCCCATCAAGAAGTCTCTTTTGTTATTCTCTCCCTCTGTCCTGCATCCTACACACCTCCCACACCCCAACAGGCCAACTCACTCATAAGTGGATATTAGGAGTACAGTGTAGGATAACCAACCTACAATCCACAGCCCCAGTGAGGCTAAATAACAAGGAGGGCCCAAAGAGGGATGCATGGATTTCCATGGGAAGGAGAAATAGAAGAGATCTCCTAGGTAAACTGGGGACAGGAGAGGAGGGCATGGAGGGATGGAAGCTTGAGGTAGCCTGGATTCAAGTCTCAGCAGGTCACTATATCAAGCATGGACTTGAGTATATTTCAGACCTAGAGGGCTTTTACACTCCTAGGGAAAATTTGCTATGGAATTTATAACCTGGAGCCAGAGCATGTTAACCTCTGCTGCTGGATTTGTTCCCAAATCTAGAATGCATGTTTATAATTTTAAACAAAGAATTTCAGATCTCAAATTTATATTTTTGGACTTTTAATTTTAAATCTATTTCATGGGTATACCCAGGTTCCTATTTCCTCTCTGTTTAAAATGTATGGTTATATTTTAAAGAACAATAATTCATTTAGGGAAGTAACTTGACATCCATATAAAAATGAATCAATATTGACTTAGATGAGCTTGTGATTCAGATTACCTACATTTGGTTCTTTTATTCCATTTTCAGTGAGGTTTTTAATAATTTATATACATTCAAATTACTTTTAAATCATATTTGTTTATCTCTGTTTTGATCAAGAGCTGTAGTGTTTTGTTTTTTCCTAGAGCCTTCTGCGTTTCTCTGTTCCCCAGGGGTTCCTAAAGTCAGCTCCTCTTAAAAATGTCTCACACCCTGCTGTTATTTAAAGTGATTTTAATATTACTCCAAATAAAATCCATTACTTCTACTCTATCAATTTTCCAGCTTGAATCTGCACCCTCAAGATTCCCATCTGCTGTCTATTGTGAAGCCATTGTTTAAGGCTGTCTCTTTGTTCCATATCCTGTCACCTCACAGGCCGTGGAAACTTCTCTGTAGACTCTCCACATTCACTCCTCCCTGCCAGAGATGTCTTTGTTCCTCTGTGCATAATCTAGTGTCAGGCGTGTTCTACACCAGCGGATTCATGATCAGAGCCTTTCATGCTCTAATTTCAAGTGGCTGCCAGAATACTAGTAAAGGTTCATTCCAAAGAGAGAAATGAGGAGTCCCTAAGATACAAAGACTTGCAATAAAAAGTAGAAAAATGAGCACTAATTGAAAAGTTCTGAGGTTGGGAGCAAGAAAATGAAGTGATCCTCCTGTAACTCCAGAGTGCTGTAAGATCTTGGTCAAAGTCTACATGTTAGTTCATTACTCTTATCTATAAGAAAAATGAAATAAATACAGTTGTACTCAGTATAAAATTATTTTGAAAATACTTTATTATGCTATGTGAATAGAAGCAATCTTCTAGCTCTTTAAAATTTAGAAACTTTAAATCAACAGAATAGAAAACAAATTTTACTTATATGTCAGTTAGCATCAAGCACTTTCACATTACTGACACACATTCTGCCTTTTATGTACTGTTAGATAAGCAAGCATGTAAATATAAAATTAGGTTTATTAATAAGTTAGATTCTTTAATATGCTAAATGTTGTGTTCTACTTTATTTTTAATTTTTAATAAATTTAATCATATTACTTCTTTGAGAATTTCATATAGCCATACAATGCATTTTGATTAGATTATATTCCTCCCAATATCTCCTTCCCGGTCTACCCCCAAGTTCTCCCCTGTCCCCAGCCCCTTTGTTTTCATGTCCTTTGTTTTCTTATAACCAGATGGATTTCAATTTGTGTAGCCAACATGCTTATGGGTGTGGGGCTACCCAGTGGAGTATGGTAAACCAATCAAAGATCACACCATAATGAAAGATGACTCTCCTTCAACCAGAAGCCTTGAACCACTCCTACATCTCTGCTAGAGTGTGGCCTGGCTTGATCCTATGCTGGTCATGTTCAGGAAACTACATACTGTAAATTCATGAGTATAATAGTTCTGTCGTGTCAAGAAAACTCATTCATTCTGGTGTACCCACACCTTTGTTTCTTACAAATTTTCTGCCCCCTTTTCCATGATGCTTCTGTGCCCTGGCCAGCAGGGCTTCAACAGGAACTCAACCACCCTAAGGACGAAATGATAGGGGCAGGAGACACAAAGAAATACACCAAGACAAGATTCTGATCAAGGTGCAACTTTATTTTTCTCCAGGAGGGCTTATATAGTTCCTGCAGGGTGGGGGGAGCAAGAAGCTGTTACCTGCATAGAGTGGGGCAAGCTAACAGGATGTTTGTGTAGGATGTTTATGCAGGATGTTGACAGGGTGTAAAGGTCAAGGGCTCTGACTCAATGTCCTGTCACTAGGCAACCTGACCTTAAGATGTTCTAGTTCCCTGTCTTATGGGGGGTCTGTATTTTTCCATTAACTAGAGGTTCTGTCCTTGTCCCTGACACTTCTGGAGTCTTGGGGAAGGGTGAGATAAAGATGTTCCATTTATGACTGAGCACTCCACTAGCATTATTTTCTGTACTTTGGTCAGTTGTGAGTTTCTGTGTTAACTGTCATGCACCACACACAGAAAATTCTCTGATGATGTCTGAGAGCTGCACTAATCCATGGATAGAGAGATCTGAATTTAGATGGCAGTTTGATACTATATCTATTTAGCAAAGTAACTGCAGTAGTCTCATTCCCGGGGCCCATGAGCTTCCAGATCATGAGTTCCTGGTAAGATCTACAGTCCCAAGCATGTATTTCCTATTATGCAGTGAGCCTGGAGTCTTATCAGAGAGCAAACGGTTACACATATAACATTTTTGCCACTACTGCACTCACAAGCATATCTTGCCACAACAATCATCATTGTGCCTCACAGAGTTCACAACTGGATAAGAATGTTGATAATTTTTCTTCCCGAGTAGCCTATACAGCACCTGTTGGCACTACGGAATCTAGCTAGTTGAAAGGATACTTACTCGTCAGTATCAACTTGAGTTGTCCATGCATTGTGACTATAATATTAATATTAGCAATAGTGTCTTAACATCAAATTCTAGTAGGTAACTAAGAGTAACGCCATCTAACAGGCTGTATTATTTAGGGGCTTTATGGGACACTTATGGTCAGCACTCAGAACTGGATTTCTTATTTGGAAATCTGGGGCTCCAGGGAGAAGTATTGTCCCCAGTGTGGAGTAACTTCAACTGAACTCTTTTATGTGTATATATATATATATATATATATATATATATATATATATATATATATATATTTAAGAACTCTATAAACAGCCCAAACATAGATACATTGAAAATAGCATGTAAAATAAACTTCAGGCTACCTTCATGTATATGTACCTAGGTCCTATCCCTAATATATGTTCCCATGTGTTCAAACACTAAAAACAAAAACAAAAACAAAAAACCCTACACATTTAGACAGTTCAAGTAAGGGATGCTCAGGTTGTGTCTATCTCTCCATAGACTGTTCACGTCCTCCCTCAATAAGCTCATTTAAATATTTATAAATAAATACTACAACCTTCACACAGTGTTGCATAGTTTATTTGGAGTTAGGTTGTGCCCTCTCATTATCTAAATTCTCTTCTGTAGTACCTTATGAACCTCACAATCTAATTTCTGAAACATTTTTGAAGACTAAGTATACATATGATCTTTAGCCCACTGCCCTCACACTGTTGCACAGGCAGTGATATGAGACAAAAAAAATGTTTGGGCATCACTGTTTATACCAATCAACTTACAGATTGATTGAACTTTAGAGCAAGTCTGTCCTAAACCTTCAACGAGAAAATAGTGAACTTAGGTCTCGTGAGCTCAAGTGGACTCTTAGATTCTTAGGCGGACAATCAGAGGTTCAAGGCCACCAGTTCAAGGCCACCAGTTCAGGGCAAAAATTTGTGGGAAATGATATTATCTCCAATATTATCAGGCAAACTCAGAGATTCAAGTCCATGACACCTACAGACATAGGGTGAAACATGGCAATGATCAGCATCTTTAAAAAACAAATGTTCCAATGATGTCAGAAAAACCCACAAGCCACAATTTTAAAGACCAGCAAGTAGTTTAATTTGTATACACAATAGGAACATTATAAAGATAAAGAAACTGAGAACATCATACATAGAAAAACTAACACTAACTGCTTTCCCTCCTTCCAACAGTGACTACTGCAATTTTCAGCTCTTTTATTGTTATTATATACATATTGCTTAAAAGTTTTTACAAAGAAAACCTATATACAAAGCTATATGTGTATGTATGCATATATTATGCATGGATAGACTAGTAGAGCTCTTTTTCAATTTTTTTTATTATGGATAGTTTTGCAATGTCTTTACAAACTATTTTAAACAAAAAAGTTTAGAAATAAAATCAGCATTTCTTGTATATCTTTCAAATAAAAATTATCTGAAGAATAATTCATTCATGGG
The DNA here is from genome assembly GCA_902168415.1 of Peromyscus melanophrys. Taxonomy (NCBI): domain Eukaryota; kingdom Metazoa; phylum Chordata; class Mammalia; order Rodentia; family Cricetidae; genus Peromyscus; species Peromyscus melanophrys. Next base: position 33,159 of record CABHPR010121350.1, read on the forward strand.
CTGAGAAGATAGTTCATTGGGTAAAGATGCTTAGTGACATGTCTGATGTTCAGAGTTCAATCTCATGTGCCACACAGTGGAAGGAGAATCTAATTTCTACAAGTTGTCCTTGAATCTCAAAATGTGTGCTGTGACATGCACATGGTACACACACACACACACACACACACACACACACACACACACACACACACACAAATAAACTTTTTTCCCAAAAGAATGGCTTGCTATTAAATAAGTTAAAAGTAAATAAGTCAAACACTTAAAAACACACCTCCAGACCCTATGTCCAACTCTGAGTGACATGGGATGAATTAGTTCTTGACATGCAAAGGTAGCATGGGCCACAGCAGGTCACAATTACTGAAATGAAGTTTGTATAGAGTGCAAAGAAGGAATTGTCATAACTCCCTGGATTTGGAGGGGTGGAGAAAGAGTTTTTTAGAGAAATCTTTTTATAGGCTGTGTTTTGAGACATGAGAAGCAATATTTGCCATTTGAGAGGTGGCCTTCTAGAGAGGAAAAGTCACAAAATGTGAGCCGTAAAACAGAAACACATACCAGTGGACCTGCACTGTTTCTGTTGCTCTCACCAAGGTGATGAGAAAAGGCATGTGAAAAAAATAGAGGAGAGGAGGTAAAATAAAGAGATGGAAGACTGAATTTTAAAGTAAAAATCAGATATAAATACAGTTCAGAGTTAGCATGACCAGCTAAGTTGATAAAAATAGCAGTTAGTTCTCTGATGGGCAGTAATGACACTGCCTGCCACTCAAGGGCTCAGACTGGCTACTCGGAACTGGAGAAAAGTGGCATGGCAGCCACAGAAAAGAGGACTCTTATGCCTGCGTCAGCATGGCCCCTTGGGGTTGGTTTGGTTTTGTAGTTTTCCATTTTCTTGGAGGGTCTCCAGATGAGTGGGCGGCTCACTCAGCACTTTGACATGAACTGTGACTCTGGGACCCACTGCTCCCCACGGCGTTAGTCAGCACCTTTCTGTCCAGCAGCACCCGGTCGGGAAGCACTGAGAGGGCAGCTCCAGACTCTGGCACTGGACACCATGTTTCCAGTGGTTTATTGTGAGCCCCAGGCTTTTGTGTTCCTCCAGACCCCTGTTCCCTTTCTGATGAGCAATAGGTAGGGACCATTTGATGTGGGACTGTGGGAGCTGGAGATGTCCTCAGACAACATTCGGAACTTCTGAGACAGAGGGCACTTGGACGCTTGGAGGGCTCTGGCTGCCACCTTGAATGGAGCCAAAGGAACGCACCTTTTCCTTTGGGAAAAACTGCTCATTAGAACCCTGTGGATCAAATCTGGGGGAGAGGAGGGCCTGGCAAGGCAAGCAAGTGGTAGCTCCAGCTGAGTCCCTTGCCAAGGCCTGAGCAAACCAGTTTCAAAACCCAAGGTCCCCAAATGGCAGCAGTTTATGTTCTGATCTGTTCGTGTAAAATGGTGGGTTTCCCCCCCTCTTTGGAGCTCTTGTGTTGTTGATAAAATGAAATAATTACTTTTTAATTAAAATAAGAAAGTAAAAAAAAAAAACAGCAATTTGGAGTTTTCAGGACACACAACAAAATTTGTACACACACAAACACATACACACACGCACACACACATACATATTCATACACAAGCATTCCCACACATATGCATACATATATAACCACATAAATATACATACACATACATACACACAATCATACACATATATACATATGCACACATGCATACACACATACATATATACAAATTCACACAACTACATACAAATTCAAAATACATCTACATACATACAAACACAGAGGTACACATACACACATGCACACTTACACACACAAAATACATACATACATAATATATGAAATACAAAGCTTTAGTAACCAAAACAGCATGGTCCTGGAACAAGGCAAATGAACTTAAGTCATTGCTTTGGAAACTTGAGTATGAATTTATTTTCCCTGCCTATGTAAGGTTTACTGATCACTTTGCTTTAATAGTGAAGGAAAGTGACTCAGGGATGGCATGCAAGGTTCTCTATGACCTTCAATGGAGATGAAGTCGACGACTTTCAGACTGTCGCTAATGAGTTCATGTTTCCATTTTGAGCATACTCTTGTGAACTCCTCAGGAAACTTCTAACAGTTTGAGAAGTTAATGAACTTCAAATTGCTATTCAGCTAAGTGCAAACATTAACAAATTACCAGGTAGCCATGGTGATGGCTTACATTTGATTAATAAAATTGTATTTTCAACAAACAAAATATGTAAGCATGTTAATAACATTACCTGTTAGACGAAGCTAGTAATTGTCTCCTCAATGAACCTCTCCCCACTTTATTTTTATAATTTTCTTTCTTAGAAGAAAACATGCCCTTACAAACTTTTAGGCTCAGTATAAGTAATACCTACAACACTAAACCCACAGACTCCTATTCACCCTCCTTTTGTGGCTCTAAAATTGCCAGACAATGAAATGAATGAATCCTTTTGTCTGAGTTCTTGCTTTTCATAACATGGAACTTTAAGGGCCTGTGGTAGATATGCCACTTTTCAAGGGCTGTTTAGCAGATAGCAAGTCAGAATAGACTTTTACTTCTTTTTTTCATCCCAGGGCTTCATTTATCGGTTAATAATTTAATATTTCTTTTCATTTCTTGTCAAGTTTGACTTTCTAAAGATATGTTATTTTCTGTCAACCCAAATTGTATGCAATTATTCAAATTGTAGGGAAAGAATATTCTAGAAACTTGGGTGAGTCATTACTCTCATCCACTCAGAGATGTTAATTGGGCACTTTCTATGCCTCAGACACTCTGCCAGGTCTCAAATTAATACAGGAAATAGAAAGTCCCCTAAAGAGAAATTGACTGAGGAATGAGAGGTCACTGGGTAACCAGCAGAACAAAGGCGTTCCCAATAGAAGGTACACTTGTAGTCTGAAGACTGAGCTGCCTCCGTTGATTGAAAGGAAGGTCAGAGAGGAGGGAGGGAGGAAGAGAGGGGGGATAGAGGGACAATATGTTGTTTTAGAACTGTAGAGAAGCATCATGAATTACAGACTGCAGATAGGGGCTCCATCACCTTAAGAAGTTTGGAGACAGGAAGATGTGAACATATAGTTTTCTGGGCAAGCAAAACCACAGCCCAAGAATACAACTAATGTATTGATATGTTGTTGCTGAGGCTTGTCAGGTTAGCCTGAGGATGTGAGACCCAGGGTAATGACTTGTGTCACCTGATAGATACTCCAGCACCAAATTGAATAGGTGTTCTTATGTCCAGCATCATGTTCTTATCTATGGCAGAATTTTCAATAATTTATGTACAGCATTTAAAAACTTGATGGGTGCATTTAAAAAGTTATGGGTTGTAACACTCAGAGAGAAGTTCAACAGTGGCTCAAATTTCACGAAGGGAAGATGGGAGAGACTTAAGAAAGTTTCTTCAGTCCAGCTGCTGAATTGGAGGGAACCTCTGTGTGCCCAGGGCGTGAGAGCCTTCCAGATACAACTCCTACTGGTATGGAGCCTTAGTCAGCAAGTGAAAAGGACATTCTCAACAAAAGAACTGACATAAAGCTCTTTTATTCCTACTGACTTATATTGCTATATTTAAATTAAAAAAATAAAATGGCATGCAAGAATACTCTCTACTGTGTGTGAAGTTCTATATAAATGCGGTGTAGCATTATTAAATATTTCACAAAGATTGGTTTACAAGTTCAGGGAACATGGCAGTAAGCTGAATAAGCTACCCACCTTAAAAAAAATTGATTCCACTGGAGAAAAAACTCACAAATACCTAACATCGCATCACTCTTAAATAACCCTGGCTGGGTTTTGCTTCTTTGGCACCAACTGCTTCAGAGTTCTCAACAGTCTCACACACAGCATTGTCTGGACTGTTTTTAAATGAAAGAAGAGGATGTAATGGATTAAAAACAAATACAGAAATGGGCACAGATCACAAGGGTTTAGCAAAATGAATTCACAAAGTAAAAGCAAAACAAATTTTTAAAATATTGAGTCAGACAAATAGAATACTATGGCAGAAGGAAGAAGGCACAGTCGATTTCCTCAATTCTAACACTGCTGACTACACTTGACACATGCCCAAGAGTTCCTACATGTCATTTTCCTTGTGCCATTTTCTTTTGCTGTGGCTAATTGTGCTTAGTTTAGTTTCATGACTGCAGTAGTTCATCACATGAGTGTTCAATAATCTATATTTGCTTTGTTCTACTGAAGGGCATTTGTCTTGTTCCAGTTTAAGGATGATTCAGACAGACTGTTGCTCATGTTCACAGACGTCCTTAGTAAGCACCTACCCTGTTTAATAATGGGTATTTTTCATTTGTCTATATGTTCTTTCCAGTATGTGTGGAAGCTTATAATCACTAGATTAAATTGACCTATGTTGACCTTCAGTGGGCACTAATAATACATGACCCTAAATCACTGATTTTGTTTTCCTATCAATAGATAGTGGATTAAAGTCTCTGTTTCCTTCTATCTTTGCCAACATGTGAGAATGTTAGTTTATATCTGCTTAACCAGAGGAAGGCTTATAGTGGAGCCTCTTTAGTTTAAATTTGCATTTCATTTGATGACTACAAATGCTGAGCCAACCTAATCTAAATAGTTGCCATCACAGCAGTGTCTCTGTCTGGAGAGCCTATTAGACATGAAGAATCTGAGGTCCCAGTTTAGATTTGCCAAAAAACAGATTCACTTTTAAAATATACCCTGCTGGGCCTAGAGTACATGCATCACAGGAGAAGACTTGAGTTGGATCCCAGCATGTAGATACAAAGCAAGGTTTGGCGACACAGGCTTGTATTCTCAATGCTGGGAGGTCCAGACAGGTGTCTCCCTGAGACTCCTAGTCCATTCTGCCTAGCCTACTCTGGCAGCCCAGGTCCCTGTCTCAAACAACAAAGGAGATGGGTCCTGAGCAACAACACATTTGGTTGAGCTCTGATCTTTACTCTCTCTCTCTCTCTCTCTCTCTCTCTCTCTCTCTCTCTCTCTCTCACACACACACACACACACACACACACACACACATTGAAAGTACTCAAAGTACCTATCAATTTACATGAATACTAATGTATGAAAGCTAATGATATATAGTATCTTTTTATGTACCAACTGGTAATTTTTATTCAGTATTTTTTGCCAGTGATAGCCAGAGAAACCTACACAAAATAAAAGTTCATAGGTTTTCTTGAACCAAATATTTAAGGTATCAAGAAAACAAATTTAACTTAAGTAGTTTGGAGACAGAGAGATGTGTATACACAGTTATCTGGGCAGGCAAAACCAGAGGCCGGGAGTACAGCTAATGTATTAATATGTTGTTGCTGAGGCTTGTGGGGTTGGCCTGAGGCTGTGAGACCTGAGGTAACGACTTGTGCCCCCACTAGACATTCCAATACCAAATTGTATAGATGGTCTTATGTCCAGCATCATGTTCATATCTATGGCAGAATTTTCAATAATTTATGTATGATATTTGCTATGGGAATTTTGTGCATGCCATGCTTAAGAAAGAGAAAACCACTCTAGTAACAGGATCTTGGCCTTGATAATGGTGCCAAGTATAAGTTTCATCATGTGGAATAGGCCTTAATTCCAATCAGAAACTGGTTGGTGACTCCCAGGATATTTGTGCCACATCTTATAAAATATATACACAAATATACACAGACACACATGCATACTACATACACAAATACACACATATACCATACACACACACACACACACACACACACACACACACACACACACACACACCTGTATTCCCACCTCCTTAGTAATACTTCAAGTTATAAAATATTCTAAACAAAGTGTCTCAGCATAGGTCCTAATGTCCAAAAAGCCAGCTCATGCACCAAGGACAGGTCCCGTTTCCACTACAGGTCCTGGGGGCCTCCTAAACAGTTCAAGCTAATCAACTGTCTCACTTATCCAGAAGGCCGGTTCCAGTTCTATGGGGGCTCCTCAGCTATTGGTTCACAGTTGACGTGTTTCCACAAATTGGCTATTTGTCCCTGTGCTTTTTCCAATCATGGTCTTGATATCTCTTGCTCATATAATCCCTCCTCTCTCTCGTCGATTAGACTCCTGGAGCTCCACCTGGGGCTTGGCTGTGGATCTCTGCATCTGCTTCCATCAGTCACTGGATGAGAGTTCTATCATGACAGTTAAGGTGTGGTGTAGGGAGGAGGGGACTGGACCTGCCTCAACTGAATCTACCAGGCTGGGCTAAATCCCCAGGGGAGACCTTGCCTTGGAGGAGGTGGGAATGGGGGATGGATTGGGGGGAAAGTCTGGGGGATGGGAGGAGGGAGGACAAGGGAATCCGTGGCTGATATGTAAAATTAAATTAATTGTAAAATAAAAATATTGGTGAAATTATTAAGGCCACTCCATGTAGTTAAAAGGGAGGTTTATTTTGTGGGGTAACTTAGAAGTGAAGGGATAGGTTGCAGGGTCTGGTAAAGGTGTGGCATAGTCTGGCAGTGTTCTCTGGAGAACTCTGCTCGGTCTACCTTCAGTGTCCTGGGTCCAGGAACCAAGAGTGCTGGCCCATCTGGATCTCAGGTCTTCAGGGTCCTCTCTTGGCCCCGCCTTGTAGGCATGACAGTTACTGAAGCCTCAATGGGGGCTAGAACTTCCAGATCAAAGCTGCAATGGCTACCCACTACATCTCTTCCTTTTGTCTAAATAAGAAGGTTCTAACCTAATACAAGACTATATACAAAGGAATGGCTATCAAATATTGTCCAGGAATAATGAAGGATAATGACCTAGATAAGATGGAACTGCAACCAATGCGAACAATGTCAAGCAAGAAACACATAGTCAAATCCAGAGAAGTCTAGAGCATAGGTAAATGGCATGTTACAAAGATCATTCCAAAAGGTGTCCTATCCTAAAGAACCTGAATCTAATACTTAATATGTTCTAAGAGATTATATATATATATATATATATATATATATATATATATATATATATATACTAAGTTGTAACTATAACTGCTAGTCTTCAATCCCATCAAAGACCTGAGAAGGAATATAATGGTATCTGAGAAATGGAAGATGGATGCAAGCAACTTTCAGGAATCTTGCAAGAGTAGACCGAGACAGCTGGCAGCCTGGACAGTCACCTAATGTTTCTCAGCATTGTTGGTACATTCAAATTGGCTACAGGCCTAGAGTATCTGACAGACCATTTTCAGAAGCAGGAATTCTGAAAGACCATCTTACCCTGTCTTGGCAGAGTTCAGAAATCATTTTTCCTTGTGTCCCGCTTGTCCAAAAGGATAGCATTCGTACTGTCAGCAGTTGAGGCAAGGGCAGTTCTTTGCCCAATAGGCCATTTTGTGCCAAGAAGACAAACTTCCAAATGGAAATGTCTTAGAAGCCCAACATTCTCTCGGGATCAAATTGGTGCTGCCAGGAGCAATTGTGTCTCACGTCAACAGAATTCTGAGTTATTTAAATGCCATATTCTCTAGGTCCATGAAGTGTTTGAAGACTACTTGTCCATCTGACCTATGTTATCTGTGAATCTGGATAACCTAACTAACATAACTGTAGAGATGACAAGCATAGGTGACTATAAATCTATAAGTCTTATCTACCTAAATAAACTAAAGAATAAGGCTTCCCATAAACAAGGTAAACAGTCTATAATGTACGGTAAAGGACGATGACTTCAAAATTGTGACAATACACAAGGTATTTATAACAGAGGTATGAATGTATAGTGCAATATGCAATATGACAATAATCTTAAATATATATCAATATACAGAATATCCTAAGCAGAAGTAGAACATGCATACAGTATGACAGATATAAATTTACATTTGTATCAATATACAAATATTTCAAATAAGAGTAGAAATATATGTACATTATAACAAATATAGTTCTGTATTTGTATCAATATACAAATTATCTTAAACAGGAATATAAAAATAGTTTACATTTGTATCAACATATAAGAATCCATAACAGTGCAAATTATCTAAGGCTGCTATTTTACTAAATTTGTTTACTAGTATATACAATAATCTACCATAATATCTTATACCTATCCATTCCATTTCTTTTCCCTTTTTTTTGAGACACTTTTTTCTTTTTTTAAGGAGAATACTGAGTTTAATATTTTCTTCCACCCCCAACCCTATAACCAACATCCATAACCCTGAGAAATATGAAACCTTAAGGAGAAGAGGTATTGTTTTCTTAGAATTGCTTTCTTCTGTTTAGGAGGTGATGGTATCTCTTTTGAGTGTTGTGAGAAAGCTCAGATAGTTAAATCTCAGTTAGACTAACTGTAGATTCCACAGCAAGTCTCAGAGTAATGGGTAAGATTGTCTGAAATTCTGGCAAGAAGTGTAGTATGATGATGATTACCATGGCATCATTCTAGATTGGGTAGAGTTGTTGTTGTTGGGGCCCCATCTTCCTTCTGGAGACTTCAGAGATTGCTATTGGAAAAACTTATTTTTTATCAAAATGGAAAGTTTGGATTTAAAGATGACATGACATGTAAGAAAAGATTCTGAGAAATCAAGAGTAAGCATGGAGAGAATTAGAATCTTGAAGATAATGGTCCCTTTTTATTGGTTTACTTCTGTCCCATACCAGAGGGCTCTTCTGATATGGGACTGAATAATCTCTTAAACTTTTCTTTTAGCAATATGCTTGGGTTTAGAGAAGGAGTGAGCCAGTTCCATCTCCAAAGCCAGCTTGGTTTATAATTGAATTGGGGCCATAACTTTTCTAGATTGATAGAAATATAGATGTTAGACAGTGAGATTTTACCCTGTGTAGATTGGTACCAATAGGATATCCAAGGCCTTATGATTTCTGGAAGATGGGTATTTCCATTATCCTGGAAAGACAAAAACAGAACCCTACCCCAATCTTTGATTGTTAATTTTTTCTAACAACTTGTAGAGATGTCACATTGGTGGATGAGCTTTTACTTCTCCTCATCAAGGGTTTTCTCTTGTTCAAATTGAGTTTTTATTAATTTTGTTGGTATCCATAGCTTTTCTTCTCCTGCAGAAACAAGAGCAATACCCCTTTTCCAACATAGGACATATCCAGGTTTCCATTCTGAGCTCAACACATCTTTGAAATAAACCAGTTGGTTTAGCTCAGGAGTTTTGTCTGTTGTCCAATGTCTCTCCGCAGCTGTTGTTCCTTTCTCATCAGCATTGAGAAAATTCAAGGTTAATAAAGCACTATGCAATCTATTTCTAGGAGTCATTGTTACCTGTTGCTGTTTATTTAGCATATCCTTTAAAGTTCGATTGGATCTTTCTATGACTGCTTGGCCTGTGGGATTGTGTGGTATACCTGTAACATGCTTTATATTGTAATAAGCAAAGAACTATCTCATTTTATTGGAGACATATGCTGGGGCATATGTCTGTCTTAATTTGTACAGGTATTCCCATGCTGGCCATAACTTCTAATAGGTGTGTAATCACAGAATCAGCCTTTTCAGAACTCATAGAAGTTGCCCATTGAAATCCTGAATATGTGTCAATGGTATGGTGTACATACTTTAATCTGCCAAATTCTGCAAAATGAAACACATCTATCTGCCAAATTTCATTTCTTTGTATACATTTTGGATTGCTTCCTGCAGGTAATAGAATTTGGTTATAGAAAGAACAAGTAGGACATTTTTTCACAGTATCCTTAACTTGTTGCCAAGTGATGGAGAAATCCTTTTTCAAACCTTTGCTATTTACATGGTGTTTTTTAGGAAATTCTGAGGCTTCTAGCACATTACCTATTAGTAACTGATCAATCTCATCATTACCTTGTGCTAGAGGTCCTGGCAGACCTGTATGGGATCTGATATGTGTTATATATATAGGATGCTCCCTTTTTCTGATTATTTCCTGCAATTACATGAATAATAAAGTTAATTCTGTATTATCAGGAATAAATTCAGCAGTTTCAATAGGTAAAATAACTCTCTCTGCATATTGAGAGTCAGTGACTATATTTAAGGGTTCTGTGAAGTCCATCAGTACCATCAGAATGGCATACAGTTCTGCCTTTTGTACAGAGCTGTATGGACTTTGTACCACTTTACTCAAGTTCCTGATTTATACCCTGCTTTCCCTGATTTATTTGCATCAGTGGATATCTTCTTTAATTGTGTCAAATAGACTAGATATTATAAATAGACTAGATATTGTAACTGTAATTCTTGCTTGATAATTGTTTTGTTATGTGTAATTTTACTATGTAAAAGTTAAAACCTTCCTTTTTGAAAAAAAGAAAAGGGGAAGTGCTATGGGATGTTCTGTATGTTAAATGTGTTGCTCTGATTGGTTAATAAATAAAACACTGATTGGCCAGTAGCCAAGCAGGAAGTATAGGTATGACAAGGAGAGAGGAGAATTCTGGGAAGTGGAAGGCTGAGTCAGAGAGACGCTGCCAGCCACTGCCATGAGTACCAACATGTAAGATACTGGTAAGCCACGAGCCATGTGGCAAGGTATAGATTTATAGAAATGGGTTAATCTAAGATATAAGAACTAGATAACAAGAAGCTTGCTGCAGCCATACAGTTTGTAAGCAATATAAGTCTCTGTGTGTTTACTTGGTTGGGTCTGAGCAGCTGTGGGACTGGTGGATGAGAGAGATTTGTCCTGACTGTGGGTCAGGCAGGACCAGGAAAACTCTAGCTACATAAAAATATTTATTAAAAAAATTAAGAAAAGGAAAAAAATATTCTAAAGTAAAATGCAGGTGTGGATTTTCCACTAAGTACTTGGAGACTCCTATTATCTAAAATTTAGGGCTCATCTAGTTCTGAAGGATTTTCCAGGTCATTTCTAACTTCATGATATTTCATTCTATCAGTGTCTCCTAATTTTCCAAAAGAAATTTGACATATGCAAATCATTCTACCCTACCAATAATTGAACATATTACTTGCCTTTTCTCTAGATAATTCTTTTTGGTTAGTGGAAAAGCATTGGGTTGCCCTAATTTTATCCCAGGATATCTGTACTCTGTAGAAATGTCCCATTTCAGCTTCCCTGTTTTTGTAATTTATTTATTTTACATCCTGAAAGCAGCTTTCCCTCCCTCTTCTCCTCTCACTCCCTCTCCCAACTTCCGCTCCTTCTCCCCATCCACCCCTCCTCCATATTCCCTCAGAAAGGGGCAGGACTCCCATGGGCATCAGTAAAGTATGGCATATCAAACTGCCATAAGACTAAGCACCTCTCCTGTATTAAGATTGAGAAAAGCAATCCAGAATGAGGAATAGGTTCCTAAGAGCCAGCCAAAGCACCAGGGACAGCCCCTGTTCCTATTGCCAGGAGTTCCACAAATAGACGAAGCTGAACAACTGTCACATATAAGCAGAAGGCCTGGGTCAGTCCCATGCAAACTCCCTGGTTGTTGGTTCAGACTTTGTGAGTTCCCATGAGCCAGGCTAGCTGTTTCTGTGGGTTTGCCACTGATCTTCCTGACCTTACTCCTCTCTCCCCCCACCCCTGCTCCTACAATCTCTCCTCCCTCTACTCAGCAGGACTCCCTGAGTTCAGCCCAATGTTTGGCCATGGTCTTTGAATCTGTCTCTATCAGTCACTGGATGAAGAATCTCCAGTGACAACTGGGGTAGTCACCAGTCCAATCATAGGGGATGGATAGTTCAAGCTATGCATCCACTGCTACCAGGAGTCTTACCTGGTGCCATCCTTGTAGACTCATAGACGTTTCCTTGGCATCAGGATTGTACCTGATTCTGTAAAGTCCCCCTTTCCAGTCATCTCTTTCAGTATTATTTGCTGTGGGATGTTCTGTATGTTAAATGTGTTGCTCTGATTGGTTAATAAATAAAACACTGATTGGCCAGTAGCCAGGCAGGAAGTATAGGCAGGACAAGGAGAGAGGAGAATTCTGGGAAGTGGAAGGCTGAGGAAGAGAAATGCTGCCAGTCGCCGCCATGAGTGCCAGCATATAAGATACTGGTAAGCCACGAGCCATGTGGCAAGGTATAGATTTATAGAAATGGTTTAATTTAAGATAGAAGAACTAGAGAGCAAGAAGCCTGCCACAGCCATACAGTT
>CABHPR010121351.1:0-14231 GCA_902168415.1 Peromyscus melanophrys
TCACGTAGTTGGGTTTACAACCAATGAGAAGGCAGAACAGAACTCTTATTTAAAGTCAAACGCACAGGAAGTAGTCTTTTTTGGAGAGGTCTCTTGGCGGGAGAGGCTAGCTGGCGGAAATCGGGTAAGACTCTTAGCTCTGACCTCTTGGGCTTTCATCTTTACATTGGCTCTGTGTCTCTTATTTAATAAGGCAGTTGATTACATCTACAGGGGATCATGCCCTGGGCTTTGAATTTGCCATTCAAGCATGTTATAACTGAGATACACAGCCAGCTCTCTCTCTTTTTTTTTTAAACATTTATTTATTATTTCTGTCTGTGTCTCTGTCTCTCTATCTCTGTTGGTCTGTCTGTCTGTCACTCACTTCCTCCTCCGTGTGTGTGTGTGTGTGTGTGTGTGTGTGTGTGTGTGTGTGTGTTAGTGTTATAGCATGCATGTGGTGGTCAGAGGACAACTTGTCACACTCAATTCTCTCCTTTTACTGTGTGTGTTCTGGTGATTAAACTCAGGTTCAGGCTTGGTGACAAGAATCTTTACCCCCTGAGACATCTCCCTGGTCTCTCAGCACTTGCTTTTAAAAAAGAGAGGAGAGGTAGACAGAGCTTCTGATTCTGGCTCTGTTCCTATCTGCATTCTGAAACAGCGAGATACCTTGAAATGAAAACCTCATCCACGACTTTGTATGCTGGTCTAGGTGTCGGGACTACAGGCAGGACTTGGGATGTCTCTGTGCCTTGTGACAATGCTGTTCCCTGTTGTACAGGGGGAGGTAGTCAGGGGTTCACCATACTGGGGCATGTGGAATCCAAGGGCTGGTACAGTCCAGTGCTCATTACTTCAGATAAGTAAGCTAGTCATGGGAGATATCCACCATGAAGTCCTGTGCAACAGACTAGACGCATACCCAGTGATGTAGTGGATCTCAAGGTCATGCTGAGGGAAAGGGCAAGATTTGGATCTCTAGCCCAGTATCTCTTTCATAAATGAAAAAGCATGAGCACAAAACAGCTACATTCATTTTGTAATAAACATAAGAATATATATGTATATATTAAAAACATCAAAATAGAGCTGGGTGTGGTGGCACATGCCTGTACTTCCAGCACCGGGGATGTGGAGGCAGAGGAGGACCAGGAATTTGAGACCAGGGCCTAGAGAAATGGCTCAGCTGTGAAGAGTACTGTTTGCTCTTCCAGAAAGTCCAGGTCCTATTCCCAGTACTCCCTCGGCACTCACAACCTTCTGTAACTCCAGCCCCAGGGGATCTGATGCCTTTCTCTGGCCTTTGAGGGCACCAGGCACACATATGGTGCAAGCGTGTGTGCAGGTAAACAGCCATGCACAAAAATAAGATGCAAAAAAAAGAAAAGGCATTTGAGGCTAATCTGGGCTGTTTATTGGGAAGTCCCCTCAAAACAAAACAACTAGCAACAAGGAAGCATCAAATGATGGCTCAGTGAGCTGAGGCTTGAGGACTTGAGTTCAGATACCCAGAATCCATGTCGAAGGCCAGCCTGGCAGTGTATGCCAGTAATGCCAGCATTAGGTGAAGATAGAAAGATCCCAGGGCTAACTGACTAGTTGATCTGGCCAATCATTTCACTCCAGTTCTGTGAGACTCTGTCTCAGTGAAGAAGCTGGCAAGTCGGCTCAGTGGGAAGATACTTACTTGCTTCCAAGCTGAATGACTGGGGCTCTGTCCCTGGACCCACATGGTAGAAGAGAGAACTGACTCCTGAAAGTTGTCCTCTGACCTCCAAACGCTTGAAGTGGCATACATGCCCCCTCATCAATAACTAAGTAATTATATAAGTAATTGTGTTTTTTTGTTTGTTTGTTTTGTTTTGTTTTGTTTTTGTTTTTTCAAGACACTGTTTCTCTGTCTAACAGCCTTGGCTGTCCTGGAACTCACTCTGTAGACCAGGCTGGCCTTGAGTAAGTAAACATTTTTAAAGTAAAATAGCGAAATAAGGGGGAGTGCAACATTGAGGAGGGCATGAGATTCGCCCTCTGGCCCTCATGCCAATGCACGGGCACGGACACACTCATACACCACTTTCTGCACACACACATGATAGTTGCTGGGGGAGTCTGGCAATGAGAGTGGAGGTGGAAATGAAGGGGTGAACTCAGTAGCATGGAGCTGGGGCCCTGTGTGCAGGAACTGGTGGCCACTGACTTGGTGCTTTGCTCCAGCAGTTGAAAATAATTGTCACTACCTACACGTGTGACTTGTGGAAAATTAGGATACATAGTTCTAAGCAAAGCAAACAGATCCTTGGACGTCACCAGAAATATCATTCAATAGTAATTCAGGCCAGGATAAATGCTAGGCTGGGAGAGAAAAAAATATGTATGCAAGATATTATTCCCATAATAATTATAGAAGAATGATTTGTACGGAGGCCACTGCTTTGCATTGGGTTGTTAAGGAGAACACTATGTTTCTACTCATAACATTTCTGATACTGACTGTGTGGGCTTTCCCTGTCACTGGCCACCCATGCACCAACCCTTCAGTGAGTACCAGGGTGGCCATTCTTCAATACAAGTTTGTCCCTTACCACTGTAGTTAGAACAAGGGTCCTGGGTGAGAGGCACAGTCTCCCTCAGATGCCAATTGCAGGCCATAGCCTCCCATATATGGGTATGTGGGTGAACTCAGGGCTGGTCCCAGGCACAGGAGCATGCCTTGTGCTATCTTTTAGCATATAGATGCTTCTAGCAAACTAAAAGTTCTCTGAGCCCCATTATTTTAGCCTTTATGAAGACTTGACTTCATTTCACAGGTATGAATGAGCAACACATTGGCCACTATTGGTTAATGCCACCTCCAGCCCCTCTGTCCTCCAAGAGGCCAGAGGATGGAACTCCAGGCGGGTCACTTCATTACCATTAGCCCAGATCTGGTTGAAAGAGGTTTCTTGTGAATAACAGAATGACCTAGACAAGCTCTGTTCCAGGGACTAGATTAGAGTAAATACAGTTGGCTCTGTATACCCATGGGTTCTACATCCTCAGATTCAACTATCCAATGACAGAAAAAACTAAAAACATTCTGTGCTGAAAATATATATTTTGCCTTCTCATTTTTTTGTAGATGATATAGTATAACAATATTTTCATGCTGTTTGTATTATATTTGGCATTAGAAGTAATTTAGAAGATACACACGGGGTATAAGCAATATTATATTTATAAAAAAGACTTGAGATAGGAGTAACAGGTTCCTCCTGTTAGTGATGCACCACCACCACCCAGCTTACATTTATTGCTTTGTTTATTTGTGTGTGTGTGTGTGTGTGTGTGTGTGTGTGTGGGTGGCTGGGTGGGTGTGGGTGTGTGGGTGTCTGCACATTTGTGGAAGTCAGAAGATAATTTGTGAGCATTGGTTCTCTCTTTCCACCATGTAGATCCCGGGGACTGAACTCAGGTCACTAGGCTTGACAGCAAGCACCCTTCACCTCCTGAGCCACCCACCGTACCAGTCTACAAGTCCTTTTTCATGTAGGACCAGAGGAAGCAGGTAGAGCTGCTATCAGACCATAATTGCAATGACTGTATCCTGCGCAGAAGGTGACTTTTCACGTATCTTCTCCCTGTCTTCTGGCTCTTACATTCTTTCCACCCTGTCTTCCATGATGTTTGCTGAGCCTTACCGGGAATTCTGTCTAGGAGTGAGCATTTGGTGGTCGCTGGCTCTCAGCATGTCAGCAGCCATGCATCTGCATTCACCACCATTCATTGCATTCGGTGGTCACTGGCTCTCAGCATGTCAGCAGCCATGCGTCTGCATTCACCACCATTCATTGCATTGCGAAGAGAAGCTTTTTAAATCACGGCTGAGAGTAGCATTTGTCTGTGGGTATTGTGAGGGGTGAGGTTGTGTTTTAAGCTTAAATTACTGTGCTTAAGAGATTGATAAGAATTGGAAGGAGAGCAGGAGGGGAAACTGTGGTTGAGATGTGTTAAAAAAAAATTAAAAAATCATTAAAATAAAAGAGATCTATAAAACAAAAATGTCTCTGACCTGTAAGCCCCACTTGCCCCAGGACAGATAACTTCCTAGACTGCAGGGGGCTGTAAGACAACAAGCCCTGTGTTTTCACTTCTGTAAACAAGGTTGGTTACCCCAACTGCACAGGATGAGTTTGATCACACATAGGTGGTAGGTATGTAGGCAGGAAGTGTACAAGATGTATGCTTGCCTCTGATTGGATGAAGGCGGGAAGTATTCTTTGTAAGTACCAGACTAACGTAATTCATGGCCATTTTCTGGGAATCCTGGGTATGGACCTGGCTAGTGTCCATTGTCCTGATCAGTATTTAGTAAAGCTTGCTTCAAATTTGGATTAAAAAAAATTTTTGTGGTAGTGGTGTTATTTTCACCCCATTGGATTAACAGTATAAATATAAATATTTAGATAGCACTTTGGGTTCATGCTAATTTAGCTGCACTACAGTAGTAAAGTCACCCTCCCCCCACCCCAGGGCCCAAGAACTCCTCAACCATGAGTTTTGGGCTGGGTTTAGAGTAACACACACAGGTTCCCTCCTACAGGGCAGGCCCCAAATCCAATCAGAACACAGTTGGTTGCCCCCATAGCAGCTGTACCACTATTCCTCCGGGGCACATCTTGTCTGGCAGGTTGGAATTGCAGTTCATAGGAGTCCTGGCTGGTTAAGATGATTGATGCTTTTTCTCTCCCAGTGGCCTGTACAGCACCTTCTGGGATCGTGAAAACTAGCTGGCCGGAAGGATGCTTCCGTTCTTATTCTAGCCAGATTAACGATTACAGGTCTGTGCTACTGTGACTGGTTTATTTGGTGCTGGGAATCAAACCCAGGTTTTATTGCATGTTAAACAAGAACTCTGCCAACTGAACTACATCCCCAGCTACCACACAAGCACTTCTGATCTCCTCCATCGCTGCCCTTCTGGTCAGAAACTTCTAGGTCCTGTGTCTGTAATCATCATCATTTTGAAATCAGTTGACTTATATTGGAGGAGGCACCCCAGCTAGGGCATAAGAAAGGGGAAGGAAGCATTTTGGCTGAACCCTGAGAAACTTGCAGGGTCCGGATGTATGTTGATAAGGAGAAAGGACATTCCTGGAATAGAGAACAACTAGGTTGATTACGTGGAAATAGGCGTGTCGGGGCAAATCCAGATGCTGGTCTAGAAGTGAGGAATCAGTGCAGGGCACATCTGTAGAGTTTGGCAGATGTGGTCTGTGACACAGCTCGGACCTTCAGTCAAAACGGAATCTGCTGAGAGCTGGCAAGCATGTTATCTTATGAGTGGGTCTACAGCCATCAGCTTCTTTTTTTTTTTAAGTAATTTTTATTTCATGTGCATTCATGTTTTTCCTGAATGTATGTCTGTGTGAAGGTCTCCGATCCCCTGAAACTGGGGTTACATGCAATTATGCCATGCCTTGTGGGTGCTGGGAATTGAACCGGGGTCCTCTGGAAGAATAGCCAGTGCTCTTAACCGCTGAGCCATCTCTCCAGCCCCATTTTTTTTTTTTTTTTTTTTTGTGAGACAGGGATTCTCTGTGTAGTTTTGGTGCCTGTCCTGGATCTCGCTCTGTAGCCCAGGCTGGCCTTGAACTCATGGAGATCCGCCTGGCTCTGCCTCCTGTGTGCTGGGATTGAAGGCGTGTGCCACCACCGGCCAGCCAGGTCTTGAATCTTACCATCAGCTTCTTATGTGAACTTCATAGATTTTCCTTAAGTCAACTTTTGCCAAGTGCAGCTTTCATTTTCACTTGATAATTCTTAACTTCTCTCTGACCAGGCTGCTACATCTAGATCAGGATTTTGTGTCACACAGCATTTTGTCTGAGGTGAACTATTTAGGGGAGGGCCGGTTTGCTTTGGCTCATGGCCTTAGAGGCTTCAGTCCTCGGCCACTTGGCTCTGTCGTTTCTGGGCTGGTGTATCATGAGACAGAAGGCTAAGGTAACAGAGAGCACAGTGTGGTGGCTCACTTCATGGCAGGCAGGAGGAGGGAGGGGGAGAGGAGAGGGTAAGGAACTAGAGACGTGCTCTTGAAAGGGCATATCCCAGTGACCCGCTTCCTCTAAATAGGCCCCACTTCCCAATATTCCATTTAGCTATTGTCTTAGTCAAGTTCTACTGCTATGAAGAGACACCATGATCATAAAACTCTTTTATAAAACCCTTTTATAAAAGAAAGCATTTAACTGGGGCTTGCTCACGGTTTCAGAGGTTTGGTCCATTATCATCATGGCGGGAAGTATGGCGGCATGCAGGCAGACATGGTGCTGGAGAAATAGCTGAGGGTTTTACATCCAGATCCACAGGCAGCTGGAAGAGAGCAGACTCTGGGCTTGGAATGGGCTTTTTGAAACCTCAAAGCCCACCTCCAGCGACACACTTCCTCCAACAAGACCAGCCCTCCTAATCCTTTCAGATAGGCCGCTCCCTGGTGACCAGCCATTTGAATTTGTGAGCCTATGAGTTTGTCTCATTCAAACCACCACAGCTACAAACTCCTCAGTGAAGTTCATGCTCTCATAACCAATTACCTCCAGACAATGCTACCAGGTAGATACCAAATATTAAACCCCTGGGTACCTTATGTCCAAATCGTAACAGGTGTTTGTCTCCCCAGTTTGCTTTTGGCTTTGTATTGTTTTGTTGAGACAGGGTCTCATATAGCTGTGGCTGTCCTTGAACTTGCTTTCAACTTCTGCTTCCATTTTTCTGAGGCACGTACCATTACGCCATGCTTGGTTTTATGGATTTTGGGGTATTGAACCCAGGGCTTTGTGCATGTTCAGAAAGCTCTCCGTCAACTGCACTACCTCCTTGGGCCCACTTTTCCTTTCCATTGAGTCTCTGATGTGTTATTTCATACCTTGAGGCATTGGTGATTCTGGTGTCCCTGATGGGCCACAGCTAATGTGTTGGGAAAGGAGAGTGACTGATGGTCTACTAGACAACAGGAACCATTTCTCAGCTCCTCCGTAAAGGAACTGCTTAGCACCAAATACCAAATGTTTAGAAGAGAATTTTGGGGGAGACAGAGGCAGGGGGATCTCTGTGAGTTCAAAGCCAGCCTGGTCTACACAGAAATTTCTAGGACAGTCAGGACTACTCTGTTCAGAACAACCAATCAATAAAGAAAATGTGTGTTAAGTATTCATAAAACAAAATTTGCTATCTTCATTTTTTTTTAATTTTACATTTATTTGCTTGTGTGTGTGGGAATGTGTGACACAGAACACATGTGGAAGACAGAGGGCAATTTATGGAAGTCAGTTTTCCCCTTCTACCATGTGAATCCTGGAAATCAAACACAGGATTTGGGGCTTGACAGCGAGTGCCTTTACCCAATGAGCCATCTCATCAGCCCTTTGTCATTTTTTTTTTTTTTGAGACAAGATTTCTCTGTGTAGTTTTGGTGCCTGTCCTGGATCTCGCTCCGTAGACCAGGCTGGCCTCGAACTCACAGAGATCCACCTGGCTCTGCCTCCTGCCCGAGTGCTGGGATTAAAGGTGTACACCACCGCCGCCCAGCTATTATTCTTAACCACAGTTCAGTGGCTTTATATACAATCATGGTGTTGTGTGATCATCACCATTATGTATTTCCAGAGTTTTTCATCACCTCAAACAAATATATGGAAAAGTATTGCTGTACTACCTGTGATGGCTGATCTTTGTCAATTTGACTGCATTTGGAATCAACTAAAAAACCCAGAAGGCACTCCTGTGAGGGATTTTCTCAATCAGATTATTTGGAGCAGGAAGACCCACCCTATATCTGGGCCACACCTTCTGCTGGCAGCTCAGATACAAAGGACACGGAAGAAGGAAGCTTTGCTTCTTGTCTTCTTGCCCTCACCCTTGCTGGCAAGTTGCTGCTGTTGCTCTGGCTAGTGTTGAATCCAGCTTCTTCAGGATTCCAACCCAGACTGAAAACCAGGAGCTCTCCAGAAATCCTCAGGTCTCCAGCTCCAGATTGGAACTGCAGAAGATTCAGCCTTGTGGACTGAGCAACTATCAGACTGTCTGTCTTT
Source organism: Peromyscus melanophrys (assembly GCA_902168415.1). Lineage (NCBI taxonomy): Eukaryota > Metazoa > Chordata > Mammalia > Rodentia > Cricetidae > Peromyscus > Peromyscus melanophrys. The sequence goes on from CABHPR010121351.1 coordinate 8,055, forward strand.
CTTTCTGTCATGAGACAACCATTGTTGGGCTACCCTCCTGAACCACATCCTGTAAGCCAGTCTGTAAATGTCTTTTTTTTTTTTTTTTTTTTTTTTTTTGGCCAGACGGTGGTGACTCATGCCTTTATTCCCAGCAAAGGCAGGCAGATCTCTGTGAGTTCAAGACCAGTTGATCTACACACAATGAGTTCCAGGACAGCCAGAGCTATGTAAAGAGACCCTGTCTCAATAAAACAAACAAACAAACAAACAAACAAACAAAACAAAACTCCTCATTTGAATGTATATATTCATTGCATTGGTTCTGGTCTTCTAGAGACCCCTGACTAATATGCTATCTGATCAAGCTTTGACTGTTTTGTCTATAAAGAGGGGAAAGACAAAGAGTTAGACATCATCAGTCTCTGTCCCTAGCTCTCCACCCAGTGCTGTGCTAACCCCTGCTGCCTGTTGGTGTCTGAAGGATCTGACATTACCTCCAGGATCCATCTGCGCAGCTCTTCTCCAAGCCTAAAAGCTAGAACTTCTTTCTTTTCAGGAGACCTGAGCACAGAGGAAATGGCACCAGGTGTGTGGACCAGAGACCTTCAGATACAAGTCCTGCATTTTGCACAAGTTTTGGGACCCAGACCTAAATAAAGACAAGGTTTCTCTTCACTGCTTTCAAGTATCAGTAAAGACCCCCTTTCCCTCTATAGCAAGCAAAAATATACATATGTGCCCATTAATCACCTTGCCCTTAACTCATGTCTTTGTGAGCAGAATATAGCTCCTAAGAGACCATATACTGCCTCCCCCGCCCTCTCTATTCTGTAACAGTTCCCCAGACCTTAGCACAACTGACTCCATGATGAAAGAACCATTCAGGCCAGAAAAGTCAGCACATAGCATCACCTGCCCAAATGAAAACAATGACCTCACCTAACCCGTCAAAGGCCACAGTCATGGGGAAGTCTCTAAATGGACTAACCTTGCTTTTTGGCTTCTGTAGTTCCGCTTCTGGCTAACTGTTCTTGTTCACCCGGGACATGATTTTTGTGCTTCAAAACTCACCTTGAGGCCAGGCGATGGTGGCGCATGCCTTTAATCCCAGCACTCGGGAGGCAGAGCCAGGCAGATCTCTGTGAGTTCGAGGCCAGCCTGGTCTACAGAGCTAGATCCAGGACAGGCACCAAAACTACACAGAGAAACCCTGTCTCGAAAAACAAAAAACAAACAACAAACAACAAAAACAAACAAACAAACAAACAAACAAACAAACAAACAAACAAAAAACCTCACCTTGTGAAAGGCTCAGGACTACACTGGGATCCTGAGCATTCAGTGTGGTTGCAGGTCAGCTAATAAAGACTTTCTAGTGGCTCGAACCCATGTCCCCACAGTCATCTCTGGTGGAGGCCCCACAACAGTTCTTATAGTTTCTTTCTTTTATTTTTTCCTTTCTCTTGCCCTCCTTCCTTCCAAAGAAATCGGGTGTGCGCCTGCATGTGTATGTGTGTGCATATGTGTATGTGTGTGAGAGAAAGGGGTGGGGGTGTCATGGGTGTTGCAGAGAGCAGGTGTGGAGATCAGAGGACTGACACCTTCCATCTTATTTGAGACAGGGTCTCTGTGTCTCTCACTGCTGCATGTGCCAGGCCAGATGGCTTTTGAGATTCTGGGGACTCTCCTGTCGCTCCCCTATCTCTCCGTAGGAGCACTGGGATGTTCGTCATTGCCAAGCCTTTTCATGGCTCTCGTGACTTGAACTCAGCTCCTCACAATTGCCTGACAAGTGATTTACCCTCGGAGCCATCTTCCCTCCCTTCCTTTCTTTTTGCTTTTCCTATTGAGACAGGGTCTCTTGTGCATTGGCCTTGAATTTGCTGTGTAGCTGAGTATGACCCAAACCTCTGATTCTCATGCTTAAGATCAAACCTAGGGCTTCAGGCATGCTGGGCAAAGACTCTACCAACTGATCTCCATCCCAGCCCATGATTCTAAGTCACTATTAGAGGCTGCTTCTCTTAGGGTTCTTTGTTATGGACAGTAGACAGCAGAAGAGGGAAGTACTGAAAATATATTGTGTAGCTCAAGACTCCTGGGAAGGCTAGAGGTTCAAGGTCAAAGGAGGCTGCATGCCTAGAATTTTTCTGGTCAGATTGTTCTTGCTGCCCAACAAGCATAATCTGTACAGCTGCCATCCCACAAAGACCGCACTTACAGGGTGCTGATGTTCTCATTGCCACCAACAACTGGATGTGGCTACCGAAATGGACTCACCACTCTCATTTCTTTGGGCCACTGGGTTTTGGGACAAAATAATGGAGCTGGTTCATCTGAGTGGCCATTTCCTAAAGTTGCCTGTACTTAAAAAAAAAAAAAAAAAAAAGAGTCGGTGGATGGAAGGTGGACCCTATGGCTTGCTAAATTTAGGTGGTGAGGAATTCCCCAGATACTTAGAAACAATAGTGTGGGTGAGCAGCTGAAAAAGACAGAAAAAAATCTCCCACAGGTAGGAATATCTGGAGATCGGCACAGATCTGGGTTACAGCTTAATTTCATCTAGTTCAGAAAACTATCCTACACCGAGTGTTTTGGCCTCTGTTATTAAAATAAAAAGCGCACATGGGCATGTTCCTGAGTAATTGACTTCAGCGCGGTAAACACTGGACCATCAGGACCCCGAGGTTCTTTCCTCTTCCAAGTTTACACCGCTGTGTCTGCAATGTATCATGGAGTAAGGCTTTTCATCCCGGGCTAACCACAGCCCATTACCAACATCCTAACCGGATTCCCACTCTGAGTCAATGATAGCTTTGTGATTTTTCAAGACCAACCCTGTTGTCTGCTGGACAGCAGAAGGGTAGCATTAAAGGTGCAGCCATCTGCTTGCCCTGGCTCCTGGGGAGGCTAGACATGCTCACTGGCACCATTATATATTATATGTCACATATATGCGAAGTCTATAATGGTGGCAGTACAAGATAGAAAAAAAAAAAAGGCATGGCCAGGCACAGTGGCCCAGGCAGAGGCAGGTGGATCTCTGTAAGTCTGAGGCCAGCCTGGCCTACATAGGGAGTTCTGGGACAGCCAGAGCTAATAGTGAGACACTGTCTCAAGAAAAACAAACAAAAATCAAAACAAATTAAAAAGAACAACAACTTAGAACAAGAAAGAACTAAAAGACATAAAAATGTGAGTATGTATGTACGTGTGTGTATGTGTGTGTGTATGTGTGTGTGTCTGTATGTGTGTAAACTAGACTAACAAGATTTTGTTAAATCAAAGGAAAAACAGTGGTACAAGCATCAGCTTATCCAGATCAGTCAATCCTCAGACAGGATCACATTTCTTCTCTGTTATTAGCTACTTGGTGTTTACTTATTGGAAGGCTCAAAGCCCTCAGAATCTTAGTCTGCCTCAATGGTGTTCTCTTTCTGCTGAGTCTGTTAAAGGATGGATGACATTTGTGCTGTTACTGTCTCAGAAGCATACCTCTTGCCATTTCCTGTGGCTTCATAGCAAGAGACATTATAGTCACAGAACCGTTTTTGAATCCCATTTATGGCCCTAACTATCTAAGTCACACTATTGGGATCGCTGCAGGAATTGGGCTCTTGGCTATCATCCGACAACTGCAAATTACAAAACACACTGGATCCCATACTTACCAGCTCTCCTAGATGGAGAAGAAAGGATGCTTTAGTTGAGATGACAGGGGCTAGTGAGGGACAGAGTATGGTTGTAGGGACAGAGATGACAATCTATGTAATTTTTTTTGAAATCTTACAAACTCAGTCTGAAAGTTCTACTGAGAGCTGATTTTATCGTTCTAAGAGGGTGAACATCTATGGTTTGCTCTAGCCAAAGGAAGCTGGAAGGAGCTGATGTGGGCAGACAGGATCATCTAGCCAGATGGTGGAGGCATGGCGGTAAGAGTGGGTGTGGAGGTGGGGTGAGGGTGCCAATTAGCATGTCTAGCCTCCCCAGGAGCCAAGGCAAGCAGATGGCTGCACCTTTAACGCTACCCTTCCTCTGTCCAGCAGGCAACAGGGTTGGTCTTGTGGTCATGCAGAAAGCACAGGGTTACTTTTCTTTTCAAAATGTGGAAGTGGCGGACAAGCAGCGGGGCAATTTAAATATTGTGTCTAAGAAAAACAGATCTTATCTCCCTCAGCCTTTTGCAATTGCTTGGTGCCTGTTCAGGCGTTGACACCAAAGGAAAGTGAGTGACTGGTTATCCCTCAGCAGCCCGAGCAGCTTGTTTGGAGGGAGACTGGCTTCCAGACAGTTGTGAGCACAAGTCACAGAAACCAACCACAGCCTTTCCCGAACACTCCTGCGGGACGGATGGAGACTGCCTTTATCATTTCCTCCTCTCTCTGGAGCTGGCTGCGGTTGCATTCATTGAAAGTTTGTCAAATCCAGCCTTAATCCCAGCAGAGGCAGAGACAGAGGCAGTTGGATCTCTGGTTTACAGAGTGAGTTCCAGGATAGCCAGGGCTACACAGGGAAACACTCTGGAAAACAAAAACAAACAACAAAAAAGGAAGTTTGTTAAGTGGAATCAAGCTTTAACAATTCAGTCACCACATGCACTCTTCAGCACTTTCTAAAAACCAGTGCCACACTGAGATAAACAGTGCACACGACCAAATAAAACAGACAGCCTTGGAAAGGCTTTCCTTTTCATTTCAAACCAAATAGTCATTTTCAAAATTGTGAAGTAGCCAGTCATGGTAGGGTTCATGCCAGCACTGGGGAGGAAGAGACTGGAGGATCAGGAGTTCAAGGCCATCTTTGGGTACATGGCAAGTTTTAGGCTAGCCTGGGCTACATAAGATCCTACCTCAGCACCCCCGTACCCATGTATATGTGTATGTATATTTTTATGTATGTGTGTGTTAATTAAGTGGTTATCTTCCTCCATTTTTCATCAATAACTGTGATCAGTTTTGTGGGCAACATTTAATATGAAATATGTAAACATGAAACTGAAATAGGGCAATGCCATTTAGAGAGAATCTTTATATTTTTTACTGTTTTCAGTGCCATCTTAATAACAATAGATATACAGTCACTAAAAACCATTACAGATCAGCTTATTACTTCCAGCAAGAACAGGGAACAGGAAGTCAGACATATGTCTTGTGTAACTCTTACAAAGAATCACTTTAAAACGTTTCAAAAGTAAGATTCATGTCTGCTAGTAGTTTGCTCAAAGGCAGGTCATAAGGCTCGGTGAATAAAGGCATTTGCCATGAAAGCCTGGTGGCCTGAGTTCTTTCCCTGGGACCACATAAAGGTGTGAGGAGAAAGTTGTCCTCTGACTTCCACATGGGTGGTGTTGCATGTACTGCTGCACGTAACACACACACACACACACACACACACACACACACACACACACACACCATACACACACACCACACACACACACACCACACATACACACACACCACACACACACACACACACCACACACACACATACATACACCACACACACACATACACACACACACAAACACACGACACACACACATACACCACACACACACCACACAGACACACACACCACACACATATAACACACACACACACACACACACACACCCCACACACACAGGAAATATACCCAGATCTCTCTGCTACTTTAATACCTTGAGGGAAAGGAGAGGGAGGGACTGGCAAAGGCCAGTGTTCTGAGACCATCCTTTGTTTTACACTGTCCACTTGCACATGGGTATCAGGGACACAGAGGTGATGGTATAGCATCACTGCAGTGTCCCCCAGGGGACGAATAGATACGCCACAAAGTCATGCTGAATTCTAAATGGTAAGGTGCATGCTGTGGGGAGATTGGCATGTTAGTTATCCCTGAAGCAGATGCTTTTATTCACTTTATTTTTATTATCTTATATTTAATCTTTTCAAGATTTATTCATCTTCTTTTCTGTTTTATGTGTGAGTGTTTTGCTGCATGTATGTACCTGCACCTCATGTGTGTCTGGTGCTCATGGAGGTCAGAAGAAGGCATCAGGTACCTAACTGGCACTGTGGATGGCTATGAACCACCATGTGGGTGCTGGGGTTGAACCTGGGTCTTCTGCAAGAGACACAAGTGCTCTTAACTGCTGAGCCATCTCTCTAGCCCCCTTCTTTCTTTCTTTCTTTCTTTCTTTCTTTCTTTCTT
>CABHPR010121352.1:0-20582 GCA_902168415.1 Peromyscus melanophrys
GGGGGGTGTGCTACATAGTGTATTGTGCTGTGTGTGTGTGTGTGTGTGTGTGTGTGTGTGTGTGGTTGTATGGTGTGTGTCATGTGCTATATTCTATATACATACACAGAGGTACAGATAGAACTACTCATCTCTATGACAGACAAAAGATTTTGGTGTATTTAACCATGACATTGATCATGTGTTTTCTTTTATGGGAAACATACAGTACATTCTACTTTCTCAATCCCACACCATCCTAGGGAACCATTTGCATGCTGAGCCTGGATGTTCCCATCTTATCAAAGGGAGTGAATGGGCTGATGGTGCCTGGAGAGCGCTGGGATGATGGAGAGAACTGGGATGATGGAGAGCTCTGGGATGATGGAGAGTGCTGGGATGATGGAGAGCACTGGGATGATGGGGAGCACATGTGCCCGCTCTTTCTCTGTGAACATCAGTGAAAACCAAGGAGCACCATCCCCAGTCTCCTCAGCTGTTCTGTCGTGTCTCCCCTGAGCAGCTGATACTTGGCTGTCTTACATTCTTCTGGAAACCACTTTTTCTCCAGGTCATCTTGTTTAAGCCTATATTAAAATATATTCAATGAACTCTCCAATTCTATCTCATAAAAGTAATCTTTCTTCACTGGAATATAAAGTTACCAAACTATTCTTAGATAAAGTGAGACTATATAATTGTTTTTGAACTTAGAAATTATTTCCAAATTCAGTTAAGTATTAACACAAATTAGCTAGCCTTGATTGTAAAACAAATGTGTCCAAGTGCCTAAAACATTTCTGTAACCACTGATTGTTAGGGGCAGTGATGACCATTAAGACTGGAGATAATGGTATCAGCTACCATCTACTTCATAACCAGTGAAGCCCACACTTAAAACAATAGGTTCTTATCTCAGTTACTGAGTGTTAGGAGTCTGAAGGCATCCATCTTAGTAGCTCTGGCTCAGTTCTCACAAAGCCACACTCATCACGTTAGCCACTTCAGCCATCTGGTGTCTGGAAGACCCTTTGCCAGCTCACTGGTGCGGTTGTTGACAGAAGGATTCGAGTTCATTGCACACTTCCATTCCTTACCTAGTGTAAGTGCCTTAGGAACTAGCAACATGCAGATGGATTCTTCTAGAGAAGGTGCTAGACATACAGCCTCTCTGATCCATGCATTCAGATTGAACTCACAGAGACCAGAGAGCAGAGACCTGCATCTTCAGGAAAGAAGGATAACATCTGAATTCGTGGACTGATTTTTAAACCACGACACTTATTCTATCTTGAAAATAAGATGAGAACTATTCTTGTTTAATTTGAGTCATAACTGGGTAAGGTCAAGAATAACTATATCTCGCCGGGCGGTGGTGGCGCACGCCTTTAATCCCAGCACTCGGGAGGCAGAGCCAGGCGGATCTCTGTGAGTTCGAGGCCAACCTGGGCTACCAAGTGAGTTCCAGGAAAGGCGCAAAGCTACACAGAGAAACCCTGTCTCGAAAAACCAAAAAAAAAAAAAAAAAAAAAAAAAAAGAATAACTATATCTCCATTTACTAGATGAGAAAGCTAGAGTCAGAAAGTTAAAGCATCTCCCATAGTGTATGTGATTTCAAGGCAGCTAGGCTAAAATTAAGGACAAGATATTTTGAATCATCAAAATAAAACATTATTTTCTTTATACAGCTTCTTTAAATTTTTTAAATTTTTAAAAAATTCTTTAAATTTTTCATTGAAATTGATAATCTATTCCTACAATATTTAGCAAGTGTCTGATGAGTTGAAATGTATATTATGTTTAAAATACAAATTTTGAAAAAGTGAAATAAGAATTTATTGTTATATTTTTATAATTGTTTTATTTTTACATTATTTTATAAATATTTATATCTTATAATACATATTATTATATAATTATGGTATTATAATTATAAATTATAATGATTAACTTACTGCATATGAGTTAGGATCACTGGAAACAAGTTAATCCAATCCTGTAATATTTTGCTGTATATGTTATAGTTTTATTATCAAACAATATAAATCTTAGAGGAGTAAGTCTTAGAAGATGGGAAATAATGATGAAGCATAGCCACTTAACCAATGTAGCTGAAGATTCTAGGAGATTCCAGGAGTCTGATGTAACAGTATCTTGGTATCTTTTTCACCCTACTATTATTTGTACCCTAAGATTTGTTTCCAATTATCCCCTGAATGTATTGAGAGTGGGAGAGTTCCATAGGTGGTTAAGTTACACTGTCTCTTCTGTCAGCAATGCCTTGAGTTGATTTACAAAGGGGATAAAATTGCAGTTGTTGAAGCAGCCAAGAAACGGGAGGTAACGGATGATGACACCTGCAAGGCTTCAGTAACAGACAAGTGAAACATTAGAAAGACGTTAATTAAACAGAGGAAGAGGGGAACGGGTGGAAAAGAATGGAGACAGGGAGGATGATGTGACTGGAGAGAGGGAGAGCAGGAGAGGGATACATGAAGACAGAAAGGCGAGCCTGCCATATCCCAGTGTGTACCCCCAGATTTATGGGATGAAATGAAATGGCCAGCATGGTAACAATACTAAAGGTAGGGATTCAAAGGTGATTAAGTCCTGAGGGTGGAATCCTTATAAAAAGGGCTTCAGGTAGTAGATTCATGTTCTTCTACTCCTGCCAAGTGAGGACACTGAGTTCACTCTGTCTGGATGATATGTCCCTGGGCATCATTTTCACAGCAGAGAAACTGAACCTGCATCTGAATCTGGACATGACAGCACTTTGATCTTGGTAATGCCCAGACTCTAGAAATGTGAAAAACAAACAAATTATTATTATTAAAATAAATTAACCAACCTCATGCATCTTCTTATAGCAATTAATGGTTTGTGGCTGGACTGAAAAATTAAAAGGATAAAGAATAATAGAGGTGAAATGCCCTTTGTGTTGGGGAAAAAATGGAGTCAACTGTGTCCAACAGCTTGGAATTGTTCCTCATATCAGGGCAAGAATAGCTGGACTCCTGTCCACTGGTGTTTTCATTACCAAGAGGGCTACCAGCTAAGTCTGCAGGAGACTCAGAAAGAAATCTTTGGAAGGGAAAGAACACATTGGAAGTAGAGCTCAGAACTTTGTCATCCCATCATCCTTTGCTGCTGTGGACAGTAGATTATTTGTGTTCATTTGTTGACACGGGAACGTATTCTACTTCAAAGGTATTAAACTCGAATTCCATCTGTGCATCTGAGGGCTAAAGACAATGCACATGCTCATCAGACCATTGCAATGCCGATTAACTGAGATAAATCAAGCCCATTATCCCAATAAACACATTAAAATTAAAGATTAATATAGAGCTTAAACGATGAACAAATGTACAAGTGCTGGATCATGGTATTGAGATCTTAAAGTGTGCTTAATAAATGATACCTTTGTGATCACTCTCAGATCTAAACAAAATATAAAATCAGGGATTGGCAGCATTACATTACATTTAACTGACAAAAATTGAGCCAGGATAACTAAGGTCTGCATTGAAGGACAGGGCAGCTGTGGCCATTCAATCATGCCCATACTGAATTGAAACAGGTTTTCATAGGGCCAGCACTAGATCTGCGAGAGCAGAGAGACTGCTTCAAAGGCTAGGGGCCAGGGCTGGACCTGAGGCTGGGGCTGGGGTTGGGGCCTGGGGCTGGGGTTCGGTTGTCAGAGTAGCTTGTCTGGCATCATGAGGCTTTGGGTTCCATCCCAGACGGAAAGAAGGAAAGAACAACAATAAAGGCAGCAATAGCTCAGCTGAGCATGCGTGAGCCCTAGCCTGCGCAAGAGGACTGTTTAGCTATCCACTCATTCCCTGCCTAGAGTTGGAAAGATGACACCAAGAAGTTTCTAAGTGAGCGATGATAGATTCACAACATGCCCCCACGGTTGGGCATGCCCAGTGGACCTAGCCACTTCCACCTAGCCAGTTCCGGGTCAAAATAGCCAGTTCTGGCTCAAAATAGCCATTTCCGGGTCAAAACATCTCGCCTGACCAGGACCCCGTGGCTTTGCATGGCTGTGTAATCGCGCAGCGCAACCATGTGATCTACGCGCATGCGTGGAGTAGCCACATGAGCCTGTGTACACATGCGCAGCCCAGCCTTTATAAGCCGGCCCCATATTCCTGGCTTCCCTCCTTATGTACGTGTCTTTCCAACAGGCCTGTCACGTCTGTCTCTCTCTCTTATCTTAATAAAACTCTCGTTAGTGGATTCCGTCGTTTTTCGTGACATTTCCTCGCAGGGTAAGAGCGCTGCAAATACCTAACAAGCTCCTCTCTCATTGAGCAAGCCTCTAGCTCTCAAGGAAGCCCCAACTCTACACCAGGACTCCCCCAACACTAATTTGGGCCTGGGCCCAGGGACTCCACAGTGCAGTTCTGAAGATCTGAACTCTGTAGCTGTCATGTGGTATGTTCTACTTTAGAACCTTGTTTTAGTGATGTATTTTCACCTACTGAGACAGTTTTTCCACAGAGTTTGTTAGGTTACTAAACCCTAAGCAATCACTTCATAGGCAAATAATTCTTGGTTTTAGTTAGGGAACTTGGAGACATTTAGAGCAGCTGTCACAATCCCTGAAAGCTCTGACTTACAAATGGAAGTTTCATTTTTCCATCCCAATTCAGCCGCCTTTTAGCTGAATGGACTAGAAATCTAAAGCTGAATTCGATATCACATCTATAAACTGCAGAGGGTGCTTTCCCTCGGGAGGCTGAGCACACTGAGGAAAAACAGAGGTCAAAGCATGCTGATGGTGCTGGGCACATGGGCTTGGGATCTTGAAGGACTTCAGATGAGTTTTAATCAAAATGGAAAATAAAACAACCCGTCTCTTGCAGCTCTAAGCAAAGAAAGAGAAAACATTGGTGTTTGATGTGACAGGCACGCACCAAGAGAAGAGGGAAAAAAGGATTCTGTCTTTTTCCACTTCCACATTCATTAATTTTTCATGATGTACTCAGCCTCGGAGAGATTTTATATACAAGAGGGGGTTTCATGATGAGTTCAAGGGCAGAATATCTGGGAATCAATAAGTTGTCAAACAATTTGATGTTTCATGAGGATGAAAAACCACTGTATTCACTCTTTAAAAAAGAAATCAGGCAGAATCTATTGTATCTTCTTGTGAATGCTTTTCATTCAACCCTGAGACAAAAGGGCTTGCTGCTGTTAAGAGCACCAAGGTCCATAAGAGCTATGTGCCCCTTATTATAATTCTTTTCTCTAAAATATGCATCTGTGTCCCTGAAGGACAAGCCTTGTGTTCCCCCAGCTCCAGGAACTGATTAATGTCTCAGGGTGTGATGTGTATTTAAGTCAGATTCGTGGCCCATTAGCCACACAGGCACCATGCCTATGCCTACCGCTCCGCTCTGCATTACACAATATTTATACACCGGCCTCTGTTCCCGTAATGCTTTATAAACACATCAGCAAGTCACATGTGTATTAAGGGGAGGTAGGTAGAAGGTTATGAATTTATCACAGCCTCAGGCTGTTCTGTGACAAATTAAATATCACCCCGGCCACTGAGGCCCTTCCCAGGCAATTGGTCAGAGTGAACTGCAGACAGATTGAAACTTCTCTTATTGAAGACAACTCAGCAGCTGGCCCAAATATTATATATTGTAGCTCTGAACAAGGCAGAAAATTACACCACACTAAAGACTAGGCTCTCATTTCTACAAGACGGCGGCTTAAGATTTTCATAAGGCACAGACTTTATGGTGACTCATAAAGGTCATAGCAATAGATGGTGGGGATGAGAGACATTGGGAGAGTCTCTCTCTCTCTGTACGCCCAGCACCTGAGACAGTTTTCATTTTCATGAAGAATGGGCTTCGGCTTAATTAAAAATACAAAATGGAGAGAATGTCAGTTTGCATAAGAACACACATCTATTTTATTTCTCTTGAGTGACTCCTTTCTCCTCACCTGTGGAAACCTATCAGACACTAGAACAGCATTCTCAACCTGTGGTCATGACCCCTTTGGGGGTTGCATGTCATATATCCTGCATATCAGATATTTACATTATGATTCATAGCAGCAGTCAAATTACAATTGTGAAATAGCGACAAAATCTTTTTTTTTTTTTTTTTGGTTTTTCGAGACAGGTTTCTCTGTGTAGCTTTGCGCCTTTCCTGGAACTCACTTGGTAGTCCAGGCTGGCCTCAAACTCACAGACATCCGCCTGGCTCTGCCTTCAGAGTGCTGGGATTAAAGGCGTATGCCACCACTGCCCGGCTGACAAAATCATTTTATGGTTGGGGGGGGGGTCACCACGACATGAGGAACTGTATTAAAGGGTCTCAGTATTAGGAAGGTTGAGAACCACTGCTCTAGAATGTGGGTAGAAATGGGGTGACAGGACACTGGTGCACAGTTTTCCCTAAATGCACCCTGATTTTCAGCAGGCTTTAGTTGCAAGAAAACCTCCCTTCCCTCCCTCTTGATCTGAGGGACTTGACCTGGACTCAGAAAACTACATGATCTGTTCAATGATAGGTATCAAGGTAAGTTTGGATAGAAACCAGTTCTCCTGAGAGGTCCTGCAGCCAATTGCAGGGTTCATCTGGTCAAGCTCTAAGCTTATAAAATGAGATGTTAGCACTTATGTTACATATATAGACTCCCCGTAATTTAAAACACGAATAGGAGCAATAACAACAATGTGTTTGCTTTATTTACATGAACATAGGGAGATGTTTCCTATACTTACAGCATAGACTTGGAAGCTTTCAGTGCTGGAAGTTTTCCTAGAATGGCATACTGAAGGATTTTCCAGTGGAGGACTTTATAAGGGAGGTTCAAGAACCCAACATTTAGGGAGCCTGCATGGGATCGACCTAGGCCCTCTGCATATTTGAGACAGTTGTGTAGCATTGGTCTGTTTTGTGGGGCTCCTAGCAGTGAGATCAGGACCTGTCCCTGGTGCTTAGCTGGGTTTTGGGAATGCTGGATTACCTCGCCCAGCCTCTATAAGGGGAGGGGGGAGGAGCTGGGTCCTACCTCAACTTGATATGCCTAGCTTTGTTCAAGCCCATGGGAAGCCTGCCCCTTTCTGAATGGATATGGAGGAGGAGTGGATGGGGAGGGGGATAGATGGGAGTCGTGGGTAGGGGAATGGGAGGAGAGGAGGGAGGGGAAACTGGTTGGTATGTAAAATAAATGAAAAAGTGAATTCAATAAAATAAAATTAAAAAAAGAAATTTTATAACAATAAATGTGTTTTTTAAAAAAAAGAATCCTGGCAGTCAGTTCTGTGGAGTGCTGTCTACCTTTCTCTGGGTGCTTCCTGGCTCCTGTTTTACAGGCCACTTCTACTGGGCTCTTTGGTCTAATTCTGATCAGGGAGCTCAGAGTCAAAATGAAAACCACCATGGATTATACATATCCCTTTCTTTCTGGAAAAATTACCTGCAGTTTTCATGATGATGTGTACTCTGTCAGCACGTCATTCCTGAATGGCTGTGAAGCAAATGTCCTCTTTGCTCTCATGAGACCACAATAAACATGAAGAAGACACGAGGAAGAGGGGGTTGGATGTAATTGCTGTTGCCACATGATCTAGCGCAGACTGACCTGTTTGAAAGGTAGTCCAGTTTAAAGACTACAGATAGACACAGATTTCTATGCTAGGGAAACTTTCAAGGCTTTGAAATGCTCATAAGAAACAGAAATATTCAAGAGAGGGATCTTATGGGAAGCTTTTCCTCATATCTATTTACAGAATACTTACTAGGATGTCAAAGACTACATAATTACAAAAGCACTTAGGGAAGTAAGTGGTTTTTTTTTTCTATTTATGCAGTTTACAAAACAGTTATATAAAGGTCAGAGAACAGAGGTCTACTACAAGGTCATATTCAGTGGGGCAGGCAGTTAGCAGCAGGCAGGGAAGGTCTCTTGGCTTTGGCAAGATATAGAACCTTCATAAACGCTTCTAATATTTGCTATTTACCACGCCTCTTACATAAGTTTTCAAAGGAGCCAGTGAAGGGGCCGAGGAACAGCTTGGTCAATGAAGTATTTGTTCCATAGCATGAGGACCCAAGTCTAAAAGCAAGGCTTGACAATGTGTGTTTGTAATCCCAGTTCTGGAGAGGCAGAAAGAGGCAGATTAATGGGACTTGCTAAGCAGGGAGCCTAGTCTAAAATAGTGAGTTCTAAGCTAGTGAGAGACTCTGTTCACCAAGTTAAATTAAAAGTAGGTGTAAATTAATAGGAGGTGTAAGGATGACTCTGTGGTTAGTCATACCTTGCAAAGAATGTGGATTCAGTCTCTAGCACCCATATGGCTGTGCACATACATCCACTCACACTCATACATAAAATAAAAATATTTTTTATTTATAGCTAGTGCACCAGAGGTAGGACACACACACATTAACTTGATAGATAAATAAAGAGACAGATGGATAATAATAAAAGACCTAATAAAAGGGAAAAAATGAATAAGCAAATAAGAAATAAACAAGATTAAAAACCCAACTACTTTGCTCACAGAGAATTAATATAAAGAAATCACACACACACACACACACACACACACACACACACACACACACACGCACACGCACATTCCAAGAAAAAAGCTGGATTTAGTGTCTTTTGTTTTTTTGTTTTCAATGAGAAAAACAAACAAAAAAACCTCTCAGATATATCTTTGGGACCATAGCGCCTGGGGTCTCTATGGCCGATCCCATTTCCTTGCTAAATACCTTCAGGAAGAATTCCAAGGATGTATTGAATTTGCTTTCCTTGGAGAAATGTTTGGGAGAGAGAGTGGGGCTGGGGGAGAGACATTGATTCCAGCCTGAAATAGAAGGAAAATCACCTGGTTGCCATGCTTACTCTTTTTTTTGGGGGGGGGTTTATAGTATTTTTATTTTATAATTAACTTACACATATCAGCCACGGATTCCCCCGTCCTCCCTCCTCTTAAGCTACGGAAGACAGGTTTGGAAGAATTTACTGTGAAGATGCGGTGCGCTGCCAGAACCCTTCTTCACAAAATCACAGGCGACAGTGAAGCCTCTGCCGTAGAGGGGGAGTCATCACCCAGCCTTTGGATTTAAGCATGATATCAGCGGAGAGGAACAAAGGCTCCTTTTTCTGTAAACACACAAACAGCTGGGGAGCACCATATATTTCTTAATTGAGAGAACTTTCCAAATGTGTTTCTTAAGGTTACCTTTTGTGTCAGCCCTCCACTTGACCTCTGGGCTTCACTGTGGCACAAATCACCAGATGACACCTTATTACGTAAATTGCGGACAGGTCCTAATTCTGTAGCTCCCTTAAAATATGGCTGCTGAATGAAGCTTTTCCAGGGCTCTCGGAAGTACTCAGATTGCATTGGGTTCTTTACCCTAGTAAAATGAGATTTTTAGTTAAGAAGTAATGAAATGTGATTAAAGCATAAATAATGTAAAAGATCTGGGTACTGGGCTGAACACTGGCGTGTGAATAATTTCGTGTCGTGCACCAGGGAGCAGGCTGGTAGGCAGGCGCAGGTGGGGAGTACAAAATGCTAACTATTGCCTTGAGGGCATCAGATATAATGGCTGGAGCAGGCAAACCTCTTTTCTTCTCAGCCGAAAATCCCCCTCCAAAAGCCCTAAAGCCCGCTGCTGCTCTGCTTCAGTCTGCAGAGCAGATTGATACAAGAGGATGTGCTGCCCAGCCCAGCAGAGCGCCCTCTGCCTCCGTAGCAGACACGTAGCATCGAGGGGCCAGGCTGAGAGCAGCTCCCCACCGAAAAAGGCAGGGCATTGGGCTAAACAGGAACAGGAACAAGGAAGAACTTAAAGTATGGCTGCTGTAACCAAGGGCTTCCCTGGGGGAACACGGGTATGTGGTAGAAGCTCCAACTAGGACTTGGAAGGAAGTAGACACTTGAACCTTGAAACCCACTAGCCCTCTCCAAGAGCATTCCTTTTCCCAGACACCTCCCTCCCGCAACAAACAGAATTTCTACATTTTGTAAGGTCCATCTGTCAACCAGAAGAGAGTAGTTGGTGGTAAGGACTGTAGTCTGTATCTCACATGAAAATAGGATTTTAAAACATCTGACTGGGGCCTGAGGTTATGACTCAGTAGTTAGGAGCATGCGCTGCTGTCTCAGAGGACCTGAGTTTGGTTCCCAGAACCCATGTCAGTGACTCACAACAGCCTGTAACTCCAGCTCCTGTGAATCAAATACCTTCTTCATTTGACTGTCTTCCCTTCCCTGGCTTCCCAGCCGTGCCCACACCTTGCAAATATATTCATTTTAAAGCTCCCCACCTCCCTTTCTTCCTCATGACCCAGTTCTTTCATGACTCTGATCTAGCAAGTACACTCTCAGGAAAATGGTCTAGTTTTGACAGCCTTTTAAAATTTTATTCCCAGAGCTGCAATTTATTAAGGAAAAAAAAATGAGAACTGTGATAACATCACAAAAGGTGGGCTTTCTACATTTCCTGTCATTGATTTGTAGAAAAAGAGACATCTGCTTGCTCACCAAGCTGAGAGCTGAAAGTATGGACCAATTTCATTGTGCCTTTCACTAAATGGTTTACTTTATAAACATGGCTTGGAGTCTGGTGATGCTGAACTGTGTGCTCACTGCCAGCACAGAGATGAAGAGCCTCAAGGACACAGATCCCCATTTAAGGAAACGTGCAGTTTGGTAAAAGAAATAGACATTTAAACAACACAACACAGAGCAGAGAGACAAGACAGAAACGATCCCACCCTTCTACAGAAGACTGACTGGTGAACGAATAACTGACCAGGAGGATGCCGTGCTGAGGAGAGCCGGGAAGGAGAGACGGAGTTTCCCTCACAGGGAAATAGGAAGCATAGACACACTGGGCTGACTAACAGCCTGGGTGGAGGAGAAACGCCTAACCAGAGAGAGAGAATTTGACTAGTGAATAAGACTGCACTGCACGCTGTGTTTGGGAGTTTGAGGAAACCCATCAGCAAGTGCATTTGTTTTCCACATTTGCTATAACAAATTATAACAAACTACATAGTTACAAGTAATGAGACTTTCTTTCATGACTCCAAGACTAGGATCCTAGAGTTAAGCTCGAGTGTCTAGAATTGCACAGTCATGATGCAAGTGAAGCCATGATATCTCTGAAGTTTCTAGAGAATAATCTTCTTTTCCTATTTTCTAGATAGTAATTCCTAAATTCTCAGCGTTCCTTGGACTGTTGAAATTGTGCCCTCCATTTCTTGTAACCATCTTCCTCCTGGATCTGTTTTCTCCTCTAATAATGGACATCAACTGGGTTCTGAACTCTTCTTCACAATGACAACTAAAGACACGATTTTCCAATAGGATTGAATTCTGAGATTCCAAGTAGACATGAATTTAGAAAAAGGTTATGAAAAATCAATATAGTAATCGATGTCAATTTTGAAGTGAGGAGTAGAATAACCTAATATTCACATTCAGAAAGCATCCGCTATTGTGCACTGTATCCAAACTCTTAGTAAGCATAGGTACATGGGTTACTTCAAAAGTAGCATAGATTAGTATGTAAGATATGAATGGTAGTTCAGGTTTCAGGTGGGAGTGATAGGAGGTGATGATGATGATGATGAAGAAGAAGGTGGTGTTGATCATGATGATGATGGTGAAAATTAAGATGATCACAATGAGAATGATGATGATGATAACAATGATGACGAAATCGAGCATGATGATGATGATGATGGCCATCACGATGATAACATCAGAATGTTCCCTTGTTTAAAGTTCTCTGATGGTCTGTGCATTGCTTTACACGGCTTACAGAATAGTCATGATGGTACAAGCCTCATATTCTTTTTTCAGTGAAGCTTAAACTTCAGCTAGATTAATCTTCTAGACCTTGCTCAAATAGGCCATGTTCTCCAATGTCTGCCTGTCATTGTAAAGGCTGTATCTTCTGTTCTAAACCCCTTTCCTATATTATTGACCCATAACCAAAAATTTTCAGCCAAGTTCTTAACTATTACTGACATCTCACAAAGCACATGTGAATACACTAAGACATGCAGGTCTTTACTGTGTGAATGTAGTTAATTTTCTGAGAAAAGTTCTACATCGAAAAGCTAAGAGGTGATGACCAACCATGTGCATTTCTTTCTGTGTAAGATATGCACTGAGGAGATTAATATAAGTATCTGAAAAAGAGCATCTGGAATACTGTGGGCATTTGGTAAATAGTTAATCAACAAATAAACGAACATGCCAAACGACCATTTCATTTCATCTGTGAGTGTATAAATGGTTTACATTTGCCCTTGCAGTGAACTTTCACAACACTACCTTGACACAGATCAACAACACTTAGAGGAACTCTTGATAAATATAAGATAAAGCATGAACTCTGGACAGCAAGGGACCCAGAAAGATGCAGAGGGGTTTGCACCACCTGTTCAACAAAACTCAGATGAATGAAGTGATAACCACCTCTCCCAGGCTATGTGATGTTCATCACTGTAAAAAGGTGCTCACTGGCTAGACTGCACTGTTCTAATTCTCTGTCTCATAAAAATTGCTCAATTATGTATATGAAATCAAAGTTTTGAATAGTTTAAACAAAAGCTTCCATCCATTAACTCCAGGAATAAGGACGTATAGTCCATCACTCACCCACAGTCACGCCCTTAGATGGTAGCATATTGATTTCCAAATGGCGGAACATTCCATTTCCAAACTGCTCATGAAGGACCAAAGAAGGTGCAGAGAGGAACAGAGAATTTCCTGTCCTTTTCAACTTAATTAAGAAGTTGCTAGGCCCTGAGTTCTTATGAATATTTAGAGTGAGAAACCTGTGATTTTTTTCTCCTTTCAGATCATGTTCTCGTTGACATATCTTAAAAAATAAAAATGCCTGGTGAGCAGCATGCACCGCTGATGAGACAGGGAGATTATTTCAGCAAAACCGAGCAGGACTAACATTACTAATGAGATCTCCCACTGAATATGGTGGTATCATGAAGATTTGCTGTATTCACAATGAGCAAAAATAGCCAGCCCCTCAAAGGGAACCCTGTCCTGTAACTAGGATGGAGCAGCAAAGGCAGAGAGGACCCTGTAAACCTGATCAAGAGAGTTCAAGCAGAACTCATTTTACATTTCGCACACACACACAGACAATGAATCTTCTGTCAGCCATGCATTCCAAGTCCTCCAGCAGTGTGGTAGTGATCATTCTAACAGTGAAGGAATGTTGATGTTACTGGCAGTGTATAACGGTGGAGTGGTGAGATCTTGGGCACTTCTTTTGCTAAAAATGATTTTTCTGACAGATATTGGATGGAATTGGCTTATGCAGAAACAAGAATGGATGCAATGCTCACTTGTTCAGTCATTAAAATATTTTATTTAAGAAGATAAAATCTAGGGCTGGAGTGATGGTTCAGTGGTTAAGAGCACTGGCTGCTCTTCTACAGGACCCGGGCTTGATTCCCCTTCTCACCTGGGGGCTCACAAGTGTTTGTTTCTCCAGTCTTAGGAGATCTAAAACCTTCTGACCTCCACAGGCATCAGGCACACATGTAGTGCACATGCATACATGCCAGCAAAACACTAGAAAAAAAGGGAAAAAAAGAAAAGACAATTCCAAAATGTGATGAAACTAATAGACTAAATTGCTGAACTGACAAAGAAGATAGGCTAACTTGAATGTAAAACAAACAAACCAAAAAATGTGTCCTGCAAATATGTGCCAAATGTAGTGCACGTGGGCCCACAGGGTGAAGGTACAGAGACTTTGTATCCTAAAAGAAAAGGTATCGGAGTTAACACTTTTCCAGAAACATTTTGCTGTCTTAGCTTCAAGTCTGTGACAGATTCATGCTAGGTGATTTCTCCATAGAAGACAGGACTGTGTTACACTTAAATTATGTCTAAATGACAACTGGCCTTGCTGTGGGGAAAAAAAGGTTGTCCTGGATAGGTCCCATAGCCAAGGTCTCTCACTGTGTAGCCCAGGCTGGCCTTAAACTCACAGGGATCCATTTGCATCTGCCTCCCCAGTGCTGGGATTCAAGGTGTGGGTCACCACATTCTAGAGATTTCTCAAGACAAGACTCTGACAAGTGGCAGACACCACAGACATCAAAAAAAAAATTAAAAATTAAAAAATGGGAGAAGACTAGTTTTAAGTAGTTGTGTTACAAGGGAGTGTTTTCAAAGTTTATCTCAACAGATGAATGGATAATGAAAATCAGGTACATACATTATTTGGCTCTTAAAAAATAAAATAACGAGATTTACAGGAAAACGGGTGAACTTAGAATGTATAATAAAACAGGTCACCTAATCTTAGAGAAAAACAAACAAACAAAAGCTAAGCATGTTCTCTCTCATATGGAGATCCAAGCCCACAACGTAAACATGTAAAGAGTAAACGAATGTACTTGTGGTATAGTATAACAATTAGAAAGAAAGGGTGAGTTAAGAAAGACAAAATTCTCACTGGTGTGTTCACGTATATAACAAACTTTCTGTAAGTTTGGATGCTTTGGATAGTCTGTCAAGGTTTAAAATTTTTTCTGGACCAAGTAAGTCCTTAAATGGGCAGTGTCCCCATGTGATTTCATGAGGAACCATTACCTTGCTTGGAGATTGGAATTTAAGTTACGCTTTTCATTGCTTGGCTATCTGTAGGCTGTGGTTCTCTGCAAATTCTACTAAACCCAGTGTGTTTGGGTCTTCAAATGTGAATTTTAGCTTTCCAAATAACACTGTGAAGGTTTTTTATGTATGTTTAAAATAATCATAATTTTGAAATTTCTGAGAATTCCTGGATGGAATACTGGTTTATTGTCACTGGATCTCAAAGAGCAACATGTCAGGAATCTGAAAACATAGATAAGCTCACTTTTATTTTCAGCGTTATAATTCTGAAAGATATTATTGTTGCTGAATAAGCATATTTGAAGAATAGTGATATTAGAGAAAAAATAACTTGTAGACCTCATCTCCTCAACTTTGGGCCAGCCAGACACTGTTGGCTTTCAGTGTGTCTCTGAGTGTCTCCACCCACTCACCCGCACTGCTGTAGAAGAGCCCCGCCCTTTCTTTTCTGACAGCATTTACCTTAAACATCTTCTCTCTGCTTCTTTGAAGTATAGATGTTTCCTCAGTGTCCTACCCATTTTACAACCCACTGATGTTCTCAAAGACCTGGAAGCTAGCCCTTTAGGATTTAATCACAGGGGAAACAGCTTAGATTCCCCATCTCTGCAGGACAGGAGAAGCCTACTTTGAGAAGTTGTACAGCCATGTTCTTTCATACAGATGGGAGAGATTTGTTTGTTCATTGGAGGTAAGTCAAAGGTCAAACACAGGTGACCTTTGACTTACCTCCAAACCCTGCCATTTTATACTAAGCTGCCCTCACACTCAGAACCTTCCCCTCTCTTTAACCCAGTGGAGTTGAGTGTAGACTCAGTTCTGGCCTCTTTCAGTTGTTGCAGAATTCCCAAATGGAATTTTCTTTGTCAGTTCCAATTTTTTTCAGTGCAGTTTGTGATTTGACAGTGTGAATTTGTTTCAGTCATCTTACACACTCACTGTCTAGGGTTTCTATTGCTGTGAAGAGACAGGGTAACTCTTTAAAAGGACAACATTTATTTGAGGTAGCAGCTTACAGTTTCAGAGGGTTAGTCCATTGACATCATGGCAGGAAGCATGGTGACATGCAGGCAGACATGGTGCTGGAGAAGGGGCTGAGTACTGTACATCTTTACCTGTAGGCAAGAGGAAGTGGTCTGAGTTACTGAGCGTGGCTTGAGCATATATGAGACCTCAAAGCCTGCCATTCTCTATGAGCTTATGGGGGGCAACATTCAAACTACCATCTCCACACACCATCTCCAAAGAAGTTTTAGTGTCTTTGCTACCTTCTTCCAAATTCCTACTTTGATGTGGTTCAGGCAAAATATGCTTCCTTTTTTTTTTTTTTTTTTTTTTTTTGACTCATCTCCCATAGTAAGAGTTTCTTAATAGGCATATTTACCTTAAGTATATGTAATAGCTCAACTTCTAGTGAGATCTTTAGTTTCTAATGGGTTAAATTAATGGTGGTGCATGAATGAGTAAGTCCTAGATCAGGTCTAGATATCACACAAGCCGTGTGTTAGTAACTGCTCGTGTTAGTGAGGGTTCTCTCGAGTCAGAGCCAATGGAGTGAATGAGCTCTCTCTCGCTCTCTGTCTCTCTCTCTCTGTCTCTCTCTCTTCATTTACACACACACACACACACACACACACACACACACACACACACACACACACACACACACACATATATTGGAATGATTTACAGGCTGCAGTCCAACAATGGCTGGCTGTAAGTGGAAAGTCCAAGAATCTAGTAATTGCTCAGCCCCATGAGACTAGGTGTCTCAGAGTGTCTTCTGCATATGCTGGAATCCCAAAGCAGTGGGCTCTAATGCCAGTGAAGTAATGAATGTTCTGATAAGCAGACAAAGAATGGAAAAAAAACCCTTCTTTCATCCATTGTCCTTATATAGGCTTCCAACAGAAGGTGTGGTCCAGATTAAAGGGGTATCTTCCCAACTCAAAATCTGGATCAAAAGTCTGTGTCTTCCAGCCTCGAAATCCAGATCAAAGGCACATTGTCTTCCTACCTCAAGATCCAGATCACAGGTGTGCCCTCCATTTCTGGATTGTAGTTCATCCCAGATATAGTCAAGTTGACAACCAAGAATAGCCATCACACTGGTTAACACATGATGTGTGGGGACACTGGTGAAGAACTCATTATCTTATAGAAAACAGTGACCTAATTAGTGGGAACAGAACAGCTGTCTGTCTTCTTAAATGTCTCTTTCTTTATTGCTTTCAAGTATTTTTTTTCATCTCAAATGCCTTTACATTCATTAAGCTATGCTTTCCGCTTGTCAACTTTTAGAGCTTTGTGTTAAAATATTTCATTTTGTTTTTTGTTTTATAGGAAATGACAGTATTTCCTAGATCCATTGCTTAAGTTATAAGTTTGCTGAGGTTAATATTAGGGTACAACAAATTACATAGCTTTCTTAAAAAGGAAGACAATGTCCTCTGTCATTTATAGCTTGACTTAGCACTAGAGAAAAACCCACCTCAAAGCTGATAAAACACACAGATTTCACTTTGTGAGGAAGAATACAGCCATATGAACTGGATCTGGATGCTAAGGCAGGCTAACACGGGAAGCCAACCCCTCATACACATCTGATTTGTGTGCCAAAGCTGTGAATGGAATATAGTATTGCTTTTCATGGGCCAGGCTCATCCTGATGAAGTCTCCCGTTACTAACTTTTTCACAACTACACAACCCTGATCATCTCTCTGAATTCCCTATTTCTGAGTTTGAAAACTAGCTAGCTCTGAATTTATTTCTTTCCTTCCATCTTTTCCCTTTCACTGGTTCCTTCTGTCATTTTGGTCTCCCTTTAAGTTTTGCCTTTCTGTAGATACTTTTCCTGGCACAGCAGCTGAGTCACTGCCTGCCCTTTCTGATCTGCCCCTGTAGTCCTTCCCCTTGGTTTGGCTTTAATACAGTAGTGATTAACAAAAGGTTCTGTGCTGCCTGAGAGCATAGGGGAATCCATAACAACAATAAGGCTTTCATAATAATACTAAAATTTTGTTTGCTTTCCCCACTGTATTGACATTTGTGTCAGCAATGCAAAATCTTGGAAAGATCATGAGTATCTGAGAATGAATGAAAGCATCAACACTAAAGTCAGGGTTCCTGAATTCACCACCTGGCAGAAACAGGATACAAAACAAAATTGAAATAACCACAAAACTGCCATGTAAGAAGATTCTGAGTGAAACAGTAAAATGTGTTAATTTTATGAAGTATTCAAGCTTGGGCATTTAAGTCTTCAATGTTTCTATGTGATGAGTCGACCAGAACACTCACAAAAGCAAGTCTGCTGTACACCTACACACAAGGGAAGAACATCTCGAAGAAAAGCCTTCATGTGGCTGAGTGGAGAATAGACTCGGCCATTTAAAAGTGGAATGGCAGTTTATTTAAAGGAACAATTGACACATCTATTTAGGAGGCATTTTTTAATTAAACATAACAGGACTATCACATTAAGTAAAACAACTGATGATACTTTCCAATGACAAAATTTAAGATTGTCAACAAAATTAGAATTTTGAAAAAAAAATGTGTATGTTAGTTACCAGCAGCTCCTAATACCTGAGGTGTTCTTGAGAGATCTGTGGACACATTTGTGTGTTTTGATATTATATAACTAAATACTTCAATATATGGAGGATGTATGAACTAAGGAAAATAGTAGTTTCTGGCTGACTAATGCATGTTGTTACAAAATCGTGACTCATTGGAAGACCCATTTATGCTGCAGAACAGATTGTTGGCTTCTGAATTAAAGGACTATGAAGTTCATTCATATGATTTTAAATTATACACCACAAGTAACGGCTGAGAAACTGCCACCTGGTAAGTATCTCATATAGTATCAACAACAACCACGATTATCTGAAAAGGCTCTGTGCGTAGCCTTCCTTTCCATCTTCAGTCATCCTTCAGTATCTCTGGAAGAGTGGTTCTACAACACCTCCCCCACAGAGATAAGAAACCCACTGATATTCAAGTCCCCTGCTATGAAGTAGTAGAGTATTTATATACAAGCCATGCACATCTTCCCAGTAGTTTAACTCACTCCAAGATTCTTGGATTAATAATTCCTAATGCCATGTAAACGTTAAGTGGTGAACTCTATTGTTCAGAGAGTAATGGGGAAT
This sequence comes from Peromyscus melanophrys, assembly GCA_902168415.1. Lineage (NCBI taxonomy): Eukaryota > Metazoa > Chordata > Mammalia > Rodentia > Cricetidae > Peromyscus > Peromyscus melanophrys. Next base: position 18,807 of record CABHPR010121352.1, read on the forward strand.
GGAACGCATGCCTGTGTGGCATATTCAAAGCAGACACACCCTTGTAAAACTTCTGCTGTTGCCAGGTGGTGGTGGCGCACGCCTTCAATCCCAACACTTGGGAGGCAGAGGCAGGCGGATCTCTGTGAGTTCGAGGCCAGCCTGGTCTACAAAGTGAGTTCCAGGAAAGGCGCAAAGCTACACAGAGAAACCCTGTCCCGAAAAACAAAAAACAAAACCCGACAACAACAACAACAACACTTCTGCTGTAGACTTGGTTGAAACTGTAGACTCAGAACTCTTGGCTACAAAGGACTCAGTGTACTCACCTTGTGAAATTATTACTCATACCGAAGAACATCACAACGAGTTGAATGAGAAGACAGAGAGTACAACCATGCTCATTCACTCATACACTAAAGAAATTAGTAAAAATGCACAATGAGGATATTCTTCGATTTATTTTTACACTTAAAACTGTAGTTATTTTAATACAATATTCCCAACGTTAACATGTCTTGATACACTGAATATTACTTTTAGATAAAATAACAATGAATTTTGTCTGTTACTTCTTCATATGATACTATCAATAGATGTAGTGCATGTAACTAAACTTAAGTTATTCTATGATATATTATTGTTAAAGAATACCACAACAAAGAAAGCTGGGGACTCATGCATGACAGCATCTATTACAAGTTTAAATATCTATTTACATAGTTTAATTGTTTAGAGTTCACCTCCATTTGTGTGTCATTAGCCACAGAAAAAGAGGGTCTAGATTCCTCTACATAAAATAGGAAGTGGTATATACTAGATGTTCAATAAATACTTGAGTGCGTGGATAAATCTCTCCATTAACGATAGTGAAACCAAGCTGTATGGTGTTCCCATGCCCAAGGTAACATAGCTTTCAGTAGGTCAGCCAAGATTCAAATTCAGCACCAGCCAATTTCAAAGTTTAATCTTTCTAGAAAGTTGTCTCTGAGACAAGAAATTGGAAGGGCAAATTGCTAGTCAAAACGATATTCAGTTTTAATATCAAGAGTCTTTGCCTTCCAGAACCTATAAGATACTCTGTACTTGAGAGGAAATCGTTTTAGAAGTACAGAGAACCAGAGAGGATATGCAGGTTCAGCTTCTTTGAAGCTTGGCTCTATGGCTGTAGAGTTGATTATTCACAAAGCCAAGCTGCTGAGCCCTGCCGAGACTTCCGTCACTTCTACCTGGGCAATGTGTGCGAAGCCAATGCTGTGAGCATCACTTAAAACAACTGTCATTTCTTCTGCTTCACCCCAGACTGCTTTTATAAGACGAGAGATGACAAGGAAAGATACGAAGGAGAGGCGGTCCATCATGCTAAGTTAAAGGGTTTGACTTCTAGCCACAGTAGGTCTACTTTTCCATCACTAATGTCTAGCCTACCTGTTGATTAAGGGTGGGACCTGATGACTGACGTCCAGGTGCACAGAAGAATCCCTGACAAACTGCAGTCTGCAGAACTTCAAACATACTCTGGTCACTTTAATGGTTGGCAGAGATGGTCAGAATATACAAACAATGAGAGATCAGGGACCTTTGGAATAACCCATGCCAAATCTCTCTGGCAATTTACCTTCTTTACATTTGACACTTAACCACCAAAGTAAAATAACTACTAAATCATTTTAAACACTGCAGGGGGAGACCCAAAGCAGTGACTTGATTCATGGTAAGAAGCATATTCATGTGTTGCATTCACAGATATTATAGCCAAAGAACTGAAGACTGCAATAGAGTGACCCTGCACCTCCT
>CABHPR010121354.1:0-19273 GCA_902168415.1 Peromyscus melanophrys
GTGTGTGCATGGTCCAGCTCTGCAAAGTTGGCGGCGACCATCACCCTAGGAGAGGGGCCCTGCTAATTGGAGCCACCCCTTCCCCTCACTGTCTGCTGATGCGAAGTTCCCAGGGCTCACTTGAGAGCGTGCTAAGCCATTTGTAAACCGGTCAAAGGCAAGGATCCCACTGCTGCGCCGTCCCTGAGAGAGCGCAAACGGCAAAAGTGCCCATTGACCTAAAGATTTGACGTGACCTCAACGATGGGGCTCCTGTTTTCTCTAACGCAATCAGCATCTCTTCCCGATACTATGCACCAACTGTCGCCTAGGTATGGTGTCTTCCCAGACAGCAGTTGAGGAGGGGGCCGCTAGAGCACTAACTTTGTCTTAGGCAAGTCTCCACCTCCCAACCCTGGCTTGCATGTATATTGCATCAAAATCATTCATGTGTGCTCCCCTGTGCCAGGCACTATGTATGAGGAAGCAGACAGCGCGTTCCCACAGGTTCCTGTCCAGGTTGCCTCTAACGCGCGTGCGCTCGTACATACATGCACACATCCCTACACACACACACACACACACACACACACACACACACACACACACACACACACACACACACACACACACATCCATCGTAGAGGCTTCCAATTCCTCCCCTCAGCGGAGAGTCCCCAGAACCGCTATTTAAATTAACACTGAAGTGAACTGAGTGCAATGGTAGTTTTGGGCATGCCAGAGATACTTAATTCTAGGACCTGCAAGTCTCTGAAGTCTCTGAAGTCACTGGGGCTATTTTATTTGTTATTTTGCTTTTACTTGAGCCTGAGAATTTCAGCACTATCTCTAAAAATCTTAGCAGGTATGGGCACTTCCTGGATGTCAAGAAAGACTCACCCAGGCAAGTGTGTGGGAACAATTAAAACCGACAAATCTTAATATGACTGCCTACTTTTTATGTAGTGCTGGTGTCCCTGAACTGTTGAGGTAAATGTTGCAGTAAGCCATGGCTCACACTAAGATGATTTGCTTTTTAAGATAATTCAACTGGCATTCCTTTGAAAACTGAAGAATTCTATTAAGTGAAACTGCACTCTGATTTATCTAAGTTGTAAACTTAGACTTTTCCAGGTTAGCCCTGAAATGTGGAAGGGACCATAACAGCACATCTCTGCTCATTTGGTGATAAGGAATATGAGGCTTTGAGAGGTTGCCCACGTTCAAGCTGGCTAATGAAGGAGCCAGGTGTTGTGGAATATTGTTTTGACTAAGCAAGGAAGCGTTATATTGCTGTGGAATATGAACTATGTGAAGGTGTGTTACATTTGTTTATGCTGCATTTGTTTAACTATGTAAGAATATGTGTTTAACTATGTAAAGATGTGTTGCTGTTTCACCTTGCCTGCCTAAGGCACCTGATTGGTCTAATAAAAAGCTGAATGGCCAATAACTCAGCAGGAGAGGGACAGGTGGGGCTGGCAGGCAGACAGACTAAGTAGGAGGACAAATCTAGGCTTGATGAGAGAGAAAGAGAGGGACACTCCTGGGGCCAGAAGCCGGGCAGCCTCCAGCCAGACATGAGAATCAGGAAAGTAGGACATACAGAAAGAAAGAAAGGTAAAAAGCCCCAAGGCAAAATGTAGATAAAGAGAAACAGATTAAAATAAGAGCTAAGCTAAGGCTGAGTATCAAAACTAATAATAAGTCTCCGTGTCATGATTTGGGAGCTGGTTGGTGGCCCAAAAGGAAAAGCCTGGTGCAGCCAGCGTCTTGTTGCCTAAAAAGACAGTGATGTTTCCATCCACAGGAAGGTTCCACCCTATGTTACCGCATGCATGACACATCAGCCTACAGGAATCCACAGCTGGCTTAGATGGAGAGGTAGTGTGGGATGAAGGGAAAGCTTCTCTCCCTTCTTGTGGGCTGGCATGAGAAAGTCCAGTTATTTGCTCCCAGGCTGGATTATTACAATATCAACATTTTAACTCCTGGAAACACAAAAGGGAAGAGACCTGTCTCGACTCTCCCTCTCTAATATTATACTGGCAACTTGAATACAAATGATATTCTCTCCTAAATGTCTCTCCTGGCTTTCCCACCTTCAGATCATGTAATTATTTTAAATTTACTTATTTATTTTTGTTCATAATACTTTATTTTTAATTAATCAATTTATTAATTTTCCCCAGCTCAATCACAGTTTCCCCTCCCTCTCTCCTCTCCTCCCAGTTCCTCCCCCACAGCCTCCCCCACATCCACTCTCTTTCCCTTCCCTTCAGAAAAGGGCAGGCCTCCCATGTATTTCAGCCAGCCATGGCATATCAAGTTGCAGCAAGACTAGGCACCTCCTCTCCTATTAAGGCTGGACAAGGCAACCCAGAAGGAGGAAGGGGTCCCAAGAGCAGGCAACAGAGTCAGAAACAGCACCCCCATCCCCTCTCCCCTCTGCCACAAGAGGACCAAGCCACACCACTGCAACACAAGTGCAGAGGGCCCAGGTCAGTCCCACACAAGTTCTCTGGTTGTCGGTTCAGTCTCTGTGAGCCCTCATGAGCCCAGGTCAGCTGACTCTGTGTGTTTTCCTGTGGTGTCCTTTGTAAGACAAATTGCTAAACGATCTTATTAATAAAAAAAAAAACAAACCTGGAGCCAGATACTGGGGTAAAAACTTAGAGATCAGGGAAGCAGAAAGAAGCCAGCCACGTTCTTACCACTAGAAATCCAAAGAGACCTACTTCCTGTATACACATGCCTATATGCCTTTCTGTCCCTGCCCTCTTACTTCCTCTCTCTGTCCAGCTAAATCACTTCCTGTCTGTCTGTACAGACCTCCAGACCTCCATGGTTAGTGCTGGGATTAAAGGCATGTGCCACCACGTCTGGCTCTGTTCCCAGTGTGTCCTTGAACTCACAGAGATCCGGATGGATCTCTGCCTCCCAAATGCTAGGATTAAAGGTGTGTGCTACCACTGCCTGACTTCTATGTTTAATATAGTGGCTGGCTTTTTCCTCTGATCCTCAGATAAGCTTTATTGGGGTGCACAAATAAAATATCACCACAGTCCTTGACCTCTCTGGCTCCCATAATCCTTCCTCCCCCACTTCCACAGGATTTCCCAAGGTCCACCTAATGTTTGGCTGTGGGTCTCAGCATCTGTTTCCATCAGTTTCTGGGTGAAGCCTCTCTGATGGCACCAATCTATGAGTATAGCAGAATATCATTAGGAATCATTTCTGTGATTTTTTTTTTGCCAGTCATGTTTGGTTTTATCCTAGGTTTCTGGGCTGTCCAGCTTCTGGGTCCTGGCCCTCTAGACATTGTCAGAGATGGGCTCCTTCTCCTGGTATGGGTCTCAAGCTGGACCCATCATTGGTTGGCCACTCCCATAATTTCTGCGCCACCTTTGTCCCAGCATATCTTGTAGGCAGGGCAAATTGCAGGTCAGAGGTTATGTGTCTGGGTTGGTGTCCCAGTCCCTCCACTGGAAGTCTTGCCTGGTTACAGGAGATGGCCAGTTCAGGCTCCTTATCTCCCATTGCTAGGAGTCTTAGCTGGGGTCACCCTTATAGATACCTGGGAGTTTCCATTGCACTAGGTTTCTGGCTCACCCCAGAGATGCCCCTGATTCCAGTTGTCTCTTCCAGTACTCTCTTCCTCCATCCTCCCCACACCTGATGCCTCCTCTTCCCAGGTCCACTTCCCCCACCCCGACCTCTTCCCCTGCCATATCCACCTGTGTTATTTATTTGTTGGTTTGTTTATTGTGGTGGTGGTGTGATGGCTTGACCCAGGGTCTTGGAGTGAAGAAGTCTACCATTGAGTTATACTCCTATTCCCAACCATGTCATTGTTGTAAGATTATGGTCTGTACTAAGAGGCTATGGTGGAAGCCTCTTCCTCACTCTCTCCTCAGATCTTTGCCAGCAATTAGGATGTCTCCCTAGGCCTGGCCTCTTAGCTGTTCTTGGCTTTGTCTCTCTAGACTTTGTCTCTAGCCTCCTCTGGTATCCAAGCTGCCAATAAGTTTCCATCCCTACCTTCAGGGCACACCTGCCCCACCTCACTCTCAGATGTGCCACAGTGATGTTCTCTATCGAATACTGCACGAGACAGCTCTGGTCAGACTATAACTGCACGGGACTCCATTAGAGATACCCCAATATTAGCAGAAATGTCATTGGCTGTACCCACAGACCTAGACCCAAACTCAGGCTCCTCCTGAGATACCGATGGCCTTCTGCTATGTGAGAAGTTCACGTGAGAAGCTCAGGGCCCAGGCAGAATCCCTTCTTTTCCTACAGAAGGAATTCATGGTTGCCCCTCAACTCCAGATATATCCTGTCTGTTCTCTGAAAATTCATTTGGGCCCTTTAAGTAGTTTTGTATGCCAGTGTTAGGACTATGGATTGGGGGGCGGGCTGGAGAGACTTTATGAGACAGAAAGTTTTCCTTGTAGTCTCAGTGCCTGTTGTACCCTGCAGAGAAAGTTGACCCTCTTTGCCAGCATATCACAGGCCAGCTTGTGGTAAAAAGCACTCCACAGCCAGGGACTTCCTTTGGTATCCTCTTGAAGTGCTTTCCAAGAGGAGACCAGCTCTGTCTGGTATCAATTTCTGTGGAGTTCTAGAGAATGAACTTGTAGCAAGTTCTACTGGATATGTACTCAGTCTCAACCATGCCCTCTCCAACAAGCCCTGGAGAGATCAAAGGAGGTGACATGTTATAGAATATTACTTTAAGATGTGTTACATTTGTTTGTGCTGTGGAACATTTGTTTAATGATGCAAAGATGTGTTGCATTCTTTTATGTTGCATTTGTTTAACTCTGTGGAGCTGTGTTACTTTGCCTGTCTAAAACACCTGATTGGTCTAATAAAGAGCTGAATGTCCAATAGCTAGGCAGGAGAAAGGATAGGCAGGGCCAACAAGCAGAGAGAATAAATGGGAGGAGAAATCTGGGAGGAGAAGAAGAAAGAGCAAGAGAACAAGGAGAGGAGGGTGCTAGGGGCCAGCCACCCCTACACACAGCCACCCAGCTACTCAGCCACCTAGCCACCCAGCCAGCCACAGAGTAAGAGTGAAAGTAAGATTTACAGAAGTAAGAGAAGGAAAAAGCCCAGAGGTAAAAAGTAGATGGGATAACTTAAAGTTAAGAAAAGCTGTGCTAGGCAGTGGTAGCGCACTCCTTTAATCCCAGCACTTGGGAGGCAGAGTCAGGCGAATCTCTATGAGTTCAAGGCCAGCCTGGTCTACAGAGCAAGATCCAGGACAGGTACCAAAACTACAGAGAAACCCTGTCTCAAAAAAAGCCAGAAAGAAAGAAAGAAAGAAAGAAAGAAAGAAAGAAAGAAAGAAAGAAAGAAAGAAAGAAAGAAAAGCTGACCAGAAACAAGCCAAGCTAAGGCCAGACATTTATAATTAAGGATAAACCTCTGTATGTGATTTATTTGGGCGCTGAGTGGTGGGCCCCCAAAGAGTCAAAAGAGTAAAGATACAACAACAACACTGATGAAAACTTTCCTTGTCCCTGCGATGGCTATTCTTAGTTGTCAATCGAGAAAGAGCTTTGACTGAGGAATTGCTTCCATTAGGTTGGTCTGTGGGGCATTTTCTTCATTGCTGATTGGTGGAAGAGGATCTAACCCACAGTGGGAGACCCATCTGAGGAAGATGGGCCTGAATTGTTATAAATAGGCTAGCTGAACAGGAGCAGGAAGCAAGCCAGTAGGCAGCACTCCTCCATGGTCTTTGCTTCGGTTCCTGTCTCCAGGTTCCTGCTTAAATGCCTGCCCTGACTTCCCTCTGTGATGGGCTGTGATGTGGAAAATCTGAACCAGGTTAACCCCTTCCTTCCCTGAGTTGACTTGGTCAGTGTTATTACAGCAGCAGAAAATCAACTGGGACTAGCCCCTTATTTCAGTTCTGTGAACAGCGATGTGCTATGATGTTACATTACATTGCACAAGTCCATTTGTTATGGTATGCTTATGGTACATGACAACCACAAATGTTGAAGTGCTAACCTCCAGCACCTCAGAATTGTCTGTATTTGGAGATTGTAACACGAATCTTAGAAGGTCTTATTAATAAAAAACCCAGAGCCAGATACTGGGATGAAATTTGAAAGGTAAGAGAAACAGAACAAGCCACAGCCACCTCACCTCGCCAACTCCTCAGCTGATCCTATTTCCTCAGACTGAAAGCCTCTGAGTCCTCACCCGGAAGGGATCTCAGTTGAACTGCTAAAAAGTCTCTAGTTCCTGGTCCTCATGCCTTTATATACCTCTCTGCTTCCTGCCATCACTTCCTGGGATTAAAGGCGTGTGTTCTTCCCAAGCAAGACATGAGATCTCAACTGCTGGGATTAAAGGTGTGTGCCACCATACCTGACTCTGTTCCCAGTATGGCCTTGAACTCAGAGATCCAGAATGCTAGGAATAAGGGTGTGTGCTATCATTGACTGGCCTCTATATCTAATCTAGTAGCTGTTCTGTTCTCTGACCCCAGGTAAGTTTTATTAGGGTACACAATATATTGGGGAACACAATATATCACCACAGGAGATAGTGTCTTTAATATATATAAAATCTCAAATGTGTATACGTGCATGTGAGAGCGTGTGTGTGTGTGTGTGTGTGTGTGTGTGTGTGTGTGTGTGTGTGTGCAGATGCCCACAGAGTCCAGAAGAGTACTGCAGATCCCCCTGGAGCTGGAGTTACAGGAGGTTGTGAGCCATGTGGGAACTATGTAGGGGCTGGGAACCAAACTCAGTTTCTCTGCAGGAGCAGTACAAGCTCTTAACCATTGAGCTGTCTCCAAGATGGGAGTTTTACAGAGTTAAATGAGGCCACTGTGGCTGTAACCCAGCATAACCTTTGTCTTTGTTAGAGCTGCAGATTAGGACCCAGAGGCACATGAAGGGACCTGTGAGGACACAGGGAAGAGGTGGTCACCTGCAAGTGGAGCAGTCTCAGGAGAAATTAACCCTGTTGATACCTTAATTGTGGATTCGAGCACCCACAGTTGTGAGCAAGTGAGTTCCTGTGGCTCATGCCGCCTCCTCTAGGGACTTTGTATGACAGTATTAGCAAACTAAATCATGCCCTTTGCAAGTGTGCTACAGCAATAGCTGTTGTATTTTAGGCTGTGATGGAAGGTCTGATTGGAAAAGTTTGAAAGTTAATAGACAAGGCCCTGGTGTGTGGATTTCCCACACCAGCATTGTCTCTGGTGCAGAGGAGTGAGGAGTAGACAAATGGAGTGGAATTGTCACTGTCAGCTCAGAAGAGCAGCACTGTGGTGATATACTGTGTACCCTAATAAAATTTGCCTGAAGATCAGAGAGCAGAACCAGCCACTAGATTAAATAGAGGCCAGGCAGTGGTGGCATGCACCTTTAGTCCTATCTCTCGGGAGGCAGGGATCCATCTGGATCTCTGTGAGTTCAAAGCCACTCTGGACTACACGAGATTGACTCAGTCTAGGGGAGAAAACAGAGCCAGGCAGTTGTGGTACACACCTTTAATCCCAGCACTAAGAAGGAAGTGATATGGTGGGTGGAGAAAGGTATATAAGGTGTGAGGAGACAGGAGCTAAAACCTCTTCAGCTGAAGAAGTTCATTTGGCTAGAGGACTATTGGCTGAGGCTTTTCAGGCTGAGGAGTCCTGGAGGTAAGAGGTGACTTGTTCCTTTGTCTCTCTGATCTTCAGGTAAATTTTATTAGGGTACACAATATATCACCACACAGCACTGTGGAAGCTTATGGTGAGTGAGGCTCATATAAACTCTTTATCAACTTCCTATTTCTAATTTACAATTCATATGTTACCCAGTGCCTCATTCCCTCACTTATCAGTGTTAGGTCCACCCATTCATGCCCAGTGTTAGCCCCACCCATCCATGCCACCAATCTCAGCATTTACTTAGCTTCCGAGATAGGTCTACTTTGAAGGTCTAGGGGAGTTAATGGTAGACGACAGTTGAGTGGATAAGTGTCCTAGGCATGCCCCTCCCAACATCTGTGGCACATTTCTGAGGCACATTCTATACAGTTCCTCAGAGAGTCCCCAGCAACACTAGCCTCAGTCATCCATAGCAGTAGTAAGCACAGAACATACGGATGATTGACTTTCTCTGACCTGTTCTTCTCAAACCCTCACCCCTGCCAACTCTTAAGTATTTTCCTGCACCCAAGTCCCTGCTTCAATTTCCAATTTGAGGGAGGCCTAAATCAAGACAGATATAAACCCCCAGCACAGAACAGGCAGCCCTGTTCTAATCTGAGCAACAGTGACCACCAGCTGTCTTGACACTTCAAAACCAGTTCGCGTCTATAGTCCCAAAGAGAGCTGGAAATGACTCAGAGGTAGGGAAAAGCACTCTATTCTGGTAACACATGCAAGGTATAAAAAGATCTTGATTAGCTGAATCAAGGGGCCCCTCCTCAACAGGATGATGTAAAAGATGAATAAAAGACGCTGTACTTAAGTTCTAAGGAAACCCCTTGTCACATCATGAACAGAGTTGTTCATGTCCACCAAGCCTGTGGAGGTTTGCATCGACCACAAGCTCCTGGTGAGTCAAGACGTAAAGCCAAAGCCAAGTGGGTGGTGTTGACAGAAGCATCAGGCCAAGGGTCGACAACACTGTGTCCATCATCAGACCCACCTGCTAGACTTTGCTGACTGGACAGGGAAACAGAGCCCTCTCAGTTGCTACTGTAGAGTCCTGCAGCCTCATTTGTGTATTTACAGGGTGGGAAAGACTGTGTTTCCGGTGCCAGCCCAGCCTTGGCTCTATGGGCACTGGCTATCTTCACATGGATACAAGTATTTGTAATGGGTCTTATTTTGGACTGCCAGCTCCCAAATAATGACATGGAGACGTTTTATTAAGTATGAAAGCTTGGCCTTAGCTTAGGCCTGTTCTCAACTAGCTCTTAAAACTCAAATGAATTTAAGCCGAGCATTGGTGGCGCATGCCTTTAATCCCAGCACTTGGGAGGCAGAGCCAGGCGGATCTCTGTGAGTTCGAGGCCAGCCTGGGCTACCAAGTGAGCTCCAGGAAAGGCGCAAAGCTACACAGAGAAACCCTGTCTTGAAAAACCAAAAAAAAAAAAAAAACTTAAATGAATTTATATTACTTAATTTTATTTTTATATTATATCATTAATTTTATATAATATATTTTATATTAATATGAAATGTTTATATTAATCTATGTTTTGCCACATGGCTCATTAACTCTCCTCAGTACCATATGTCCAACTTATTCTGTGTCTGGCTGGTGAATCTCCTGCACCTCAGATTCTTTCCAGAGTTCCTATCTCTGCCTGGAAGTCCCAATTATCCTCTCCTACCTAGCTATTGACCATTCAGCTCTTTATTAAACCAGTCAGAAGATGCCTTAGGTAGGTGAGGAAGGACAGAGATGCATCTTCACACAGTGTACAAGAAGATTATCCCAACAAAGTATCAGTGTCCATGGCTTTCTGCTGCCATGGAATTTACCTGCCGGTATTGAGGGCTAAGCTGCTCTGGGACCTCTGTCACAGAGAGTTAATACTCATGAACTTTCACCAGCAAGGGCTGATGGTCAATTCTGTCTCCTTCCTTCCTCTGGCAATCATTCACATAGTGTGACTGAGAATTTTAATTGTCAATTTTATTGGGTTGAGAGATACTTAGAAAATTAATAAAACATACTCTGGTGTGTGTCTGAGAAGGCATTCCAGAGGCAATTAGGACATGAGGGCTTTGACCTAATGAGTGATTTAGCCCATAGATGGGGTCTCAGTAGAGTAGACTGAGAAGTGGTAGGAATGTGGAGATGGGATCCAGTTGGAGGATGAGGGGTCACTGGGGACACACCTTTGAAGGGGAGATGGTTTGAATGGGAATAGCCCCCATTGGCTCATATGTTTGAATACTTGGTGGATAGTCAGTGAAACTGTTTGGGAAGGATTAGGAGGTGTGGCCTTGTTGGAGGAGGTGTGTCACTGGGGGCAGGCTTTAGGTTTCTTTCTTTCTTTCTTTTTTTTTTTTTAAAGATTTATTTATTTATTATGTATACAGCATGTATGACTGCAGGCCAGAAGAGGGCACCAGATCTCATTACAGATGGTTCTGAGCCACCATGTGGTTGCTGGGAATTGAACTCAGGACCTCTGGAAGAGCAATTGGTGCTCTTAACCTCTGAGCCATCTCTCCAGCCCAGGCTTTAGGTTTCTAAAGCCCATTCCATTCCCAGTTAGCAATTCTCTCTGTGTGTGTCTCTCTGTCTCTCTCTCTGCCTGTGGTTGTGGTGTCAAGATGTCAGCTCTCAGTTATTGATCAGCACCACACCTGCCTGCCTGCTGCCGTGCTCCCTGCCATGATGGTCAGGGACTCCAGCACTCTGGAACTGTGAGCTCCCAATGAAATGCTTTATTATTATTATTATTATTATTATTATTATTATTATTATTATCATTATCATTATTATTATCATTATTATTATTATTATTTAAGTTGCTTTGGTCCTGGTGTCTCTTCACAGAAACAGAAAAGCAGTTAAGACAGAGGATGTGTCTGTTTTCTGGTTCTTTCCTTCATGTCTGCCGCTTCTCAGTTGTGGTGAGGTGAGCCGTTTCCCTCCATCAAGCCCTTGTTGCTGTATTTCTGTCTCCCCTTGGGTCTAAAGCAACGGAGTCATCCAACTGTGGAAGGAGCCCTCTGAAACCCCAACCCAAAGCTTTCCTCCTTTCCAGTCGTTTCTTTCTGGTGTTTCTCACAGCAATAAAAAGCTGGCTAACACATGTGGCCCCCCGAAAGATGGAGATCACGTGGGCTAATGCACTTTATAGGACTTAGCATCCCTAAAATCCAATCCAGAGTCCAAAACTTTGTAAGTACCAACATGATGGTACAAGTGGAAAACTCCACACCAGGAAATGTTGCTTTATGCACAAAATTATTAAAAATATGCATAAAATTATTTCCTGACCGTGTATTTAAGGTGTGTATGAAATATGAGTTCCACATTTATATATGACTTATTTACCTAAGATATCTCATAAAATATGTAAATATTCTAAACTAAAATGGAAGCTGAAACCCCAAACACTTCTGGTTCCCAAGCATTTTAGATAAGGGTCATGGTCACCTTGAGGACCAACTTCACACCAACTATGTCCCCTCATTTCCTGCCTCCTCACTCTGACTCTTGATTTATAATAATAAAAGTTCTCTCCTGATAATGTCCTTGACCACAGGCCTTTGCTTCAGCTTGTTGTTTGGAGAACCTAGGCTAAGGCCCATATTGTCTGAGCCACTCTCTGAGGTCAGAGGAACCCCCTGTGCTTCCTGGGTTGGTGGCCTGATAGTCAAGGAGTCAAGAGGCCAGGGCTTGGACTAAGAAAGAAAACTAGAGAAAGATGGTGTGAGCCAAGTGCAGACCCTATTGTCTTATCCTGTTTCCTACCACTACAATAATAGTTAGGGTTCAGAATTTCACGATGAGCTACGTTTACCTCATAGTCTGGAGATTAGACTGGCTGAGGGCACGGCGCTGATATCTGGCAAGGGCCTGCTGCTGTGTCATCCCTTGGCAGACAGGGTAAGAGCAAGAAGGAGAGGGGAAGGAGACAGCCTCAGTGTCTCAGTGGTGACTTTGATTCACTAATTGCCCCTTGTTAGGCCCCATCTCCCAGTATCACACTGGGATAGAGTTTCCAAGACATAACATAAGGAGGCCTGCATCTGTCTTGCAATAGGTGTTTTCTTCTACTTAGACTGTCCCACTTCCAGGTCTACGTGTGGCTGTCACCCTGGAACTCTTGAAGCAGTAGCAGTGGCAAATGGAACCGGACATCTTCCGTTACAGCAATCCTTGTTTTCACAAGCGGGTCGGAGAAGATGGAACAGCTGTGGGGTACAGCCAGCCTTTGACAGGGTAGAAACGCTCTTAGCTTTTCCCATAGGTGAAACTGTCCCTGATTCCTTCTCATGGTTTGGGGGCTCCCACCTAACTCCCCAGTCAGGCTTGAGAAGTCTGGTACCAGCAAAGCACCCAGGTCTCTGTTTCCATTGCTGGGGACAATCCTGCTCCCAGGATGGTGGATTCCTTGTGGGAGGCACCTGAGCCTGGAGTTCCTGCTGGGAGTCCCTCCTCCTGCCCCACCCGCTTTCTGTTTTACACCCATCCCCCCCCACCCCAGTCCCTGCTGGTTGCTTTGCAGCTTCCTCCTATTCTAGGGCTGTCCTTACCACACCTAGCCTCCAGGGACAGAGATTCCAAGATTCCAGATTCCAGGGACAGAGGCCAAAGGTCACAAGCTGATAACCCTGCTGTGAAAGTACTGACTATAACCCTGTTCAATATTTCCACTCCTGATGTTTTATGTAAAAAAAATTTTAAAGGAAATTCCATGTGTAAATCCAGATTTCTGGCTCCGTGGGAAAACGAGACTACTTGGCAATGATGAACAGTTCCTTGACTTCTGTTGGCTGAGGAGTGCTGCCCACTGTGCATGGGGCACTTGCATCCATTCGAGGTCTCGCAGTTGCCGAGGACTTCTCAGGGCCTCTGCAGGTATTTCAGTGTGAGCAGTAAGTTTGTTCCGTTAGTTTACTAGCTCTAGCTGAGCACCAAGGACAGACCTAATCCTAGACCCTGGACCACAGACTATAGCGTCATATTCTGGTGGAGGCGACATACTTGAACAGTAGATTTATTCATAGTTAGCATCTCTAGGCGGCAGTAACTGCTGTGAGACTAAACATCAGGTAGAGGACATGTGAAGCAGTTAGGTCCTGGTGGGGACAAGTGAGGTGTCATTTTGTAGAGAGTGTCTCTGAAAACCTGTAAGCAGAGACTAAGGGCAGTGGACACTCCCCAAAGCCAGGAGGACGGATTTTTGTCACCAAGCCACCCCTGTGAGGACCTTTGTATCAAGGGAATGAGCAAAAGGCCTTTAGGAATATTCTAGGACAAAATATAGAAGTCCAAACACCAAGCATTCTTGTTTGTCCTTATTTATTTTTAAATTCCAGTAAAAGTTAAACACAAAGGAGCATCTTAGTAAGTACTTAATTTTGTTACTGCAAAATAGATAAAATTCAGATTTGGCGTTATGCTTCCAGGAGGGTGAATCAATCCTCTTTTGTCCCCATATTTTAGGGAGCTGTCCTGTCTGCATTAGTCAGAGGAGCTACAGCAGGCTTTTCTAATTAGATTCCCGGGGGGAGTGGGGTATGGCTATTCTTTAGAGTCCTTTTCTGGAGTATGAGCATAGCTAGTGTTCACCAGGCCCAAGTGTCTGACCACACACACACACACACACACACACACACACACACACACACACACACACACACCAAGATTTGGTTATCCACATAAACATGATGCTGCTATGAGTTAACTTTTCTATTTTGAGAAGCACATCAACTCAAAATACCTCCACCTTGTCTCAGACGCATGCGTGCTGACGGAGTCGCCAAAATTGTCCCTTGAGTAAGTGGCAGCTTTAAAAACCGGCCAGCTGAGGACTCCAGAGCAGAAGGTCAGCAGAGGAAAGTAGAGGTTGGATTGCGAAGGCTCAAGGCGTCCCGGGGAGGTTCATAGTGGTGGGATTTGATCTGAACGCGTGAGCAGCTTGACTGTGGTTCCGCTCGGCCTTGCCTGTTGCTTCGCCGTCTCCCACACTCCAAGATGAATGTGCAGGCCTGCTCTAGGTGTGGCTATGGAGTTTACCCTGCGGAGAAGATCAGCTGTATAGACCAGGTCAGTGGAGAACTTCTGTGGTCTTTGGGAAGAATGACGTACCTGGGACAGGTATCTCGTCACCTATGGAGTTCCATTGAACGATAAGGGAAGGACACATTCTACCTTTCTTAGGTTCTGTTCATTTCTGTATCTTTTGTGCTGCTTCAAGAAAAAAACCATTTCATTTTAACATATTCTACTCGTGTGTATAGCTCATGAGTTTTAGTTTAATTTTATCCATAATTCTCAATTTTTTAGCTTAAAGTCTGTGAGCCCTGAGTCTAGATGAAGACCACTAATTGCCAGGTCTTTTCTGTGTCTTTCAGACATGGCACAAAGCATGTTTCCACTGTGAAGTCTGCAAGATGATGCTTTCTGTTAATAACTTCGTGAGTCACCAGAAAAAGCCGTACTGTCACGCGTAAGTGTCTGATACCTGGCCGCCATGGCCTGACTTCTGGTTTTCGATAAGTAGCCAACTGAGGGATTGGTTCTAAGCTCCAAGCTGGACTCTGAGAGCACCTCCCCCAAAGTGCTCACTCTGATCCAGTCACGGAGGAGCCCTTGAGTGGGATTTTAGGGGAAAGACCAGCCCCACCCACTGTAACCCTGTGTCAGATTATAAAACCTGCAGAACAGTGTAACTGCTGAAGATACGCATAGACGGGGCTTTAAAGTTCCTCTTAAGTGATGTCCAGATCCATGACTGTCCTCAGTGAAAATTCATCTCCATGTTACATGTGTTAAATTTACTTGATGTTTTTGAGGGATAAGATTTAGTGGGAAGTCATGAGCTGAATTCTTGAGTTTTGTGCTCATCCATCTTAAAAGAGACCAGTATTCTAAGAAGTCACTTGACCCCTTGGATCAAGCACTTTACTAATTTCGATTTGCATTGCATTTGCAGCCATAACCCTAAGAACAACACTTTCACCAGCGTCTACCACACGCCTTTAAATCTAACCTTGAAGAAGCCTGTGGCAGCCGCGAGTGGGGTAAGTCACTTACTTAGCTTTGCATTTTGAAATAGCCTGTAAGGGAAATCCCTGGGCTCAGACTCTGCTGATCTTTGTTTCTGTCTGTATACCGACCGGTTCACTTCCTCCTCATCCACACGCAAAGTGACTAATGCTGCTCTTTGTCCTACTGCAACATTAGAGGTCAGCCCACAGGTCCTTGATTCGATCATGATCTTTGTATCTGGCCAGCCACCTTATATAATAGGCCTCACATATGCTAGGTAGTTAATACATAGAACAAAATTTACAGAGCTGACAAAGATTCCAAAGAGCCCTTCTCTCTCTCCTTCTGCAGTATTTTGGAGTAGAACTCCCTTGAACTGAGAAGGAACTGTAATCTCACTGTCCCCCATGCGGGGGACAGCTCAGAGATATTTTGAGAAATGAAATTTGCTTTGGGAGGGGGGTTCGAGGGCTAGGCGGATGAGGGTGGTGTGTTCATGAGTCCAACAGTTTGTTTCTGTCACCCACCCAGCTGTTGGAACTATCGCATCTATTAATACAATGAATCATTGGCCCATGAGACGGCTCTGTGGGGTGGGATTTAGGCCGATTTCTAAAATTAGGAATTACCCAGCAGGTGGAGGACTCTCTAGTAATCTCTCTTCACCCGAGACTCCCCCCCTGGTGCCACCCCTGTTTGGGCTGACTCACTGGACTGGACTTAAGGAAGCGTGTTAGCGCTGCTGTCCTTGTGTGTATCACCGCAGCAGCTGTGAGCAGACCTCCCTCCCTAAGCGCTCTGCACTGTTTGTGTATAACAAGCACGTGGCCCTGACCGGGAGGCTGCTTACATCAGTCCACACACATTACAACCCAGTGGAGCAGGTTCTATTCTTGTCCCGTTCTCCCGAGAGGAACCTGAGGCTCAGAGACATTATGCAACCTGTACACTGCCATCTGTGTACAAATCCGGATCTGTCTGGCTGCAGAGTCCATATTACTGGCTCACTGTGTACATACCCGGAAGGCGGCAAACTGCAAAGGCCAGAAAAATTAAAACTTCACGTATCCGGATGTTTCTGCAGTTAGGTACAGGGAGAAGAACTTTCCCTCAGAATGCTGTTGGTGTGTGTCTACTCTCCGCCATTTCCTAGCCTCCCTCAAGCCTGGCAGGGATACCTTACAGTTTCACAACATGGCACACAGTGTTTACCTTTCCTTGGGTGGCCGTGGACTCACTCCCTTTTAACTGTGTATGACCGACCTAACCTGGCAGGGTGCCAGGGTAATCTATCATTCTCTTTTAGACCACAGGCAGGAATGCCAGTTTCCTGGGATGCCTGAGTGTGTCTGTTTGCTCACATCTATGACTATGTGACAGTGTGTACATGTTCATATGTTTGCACGTGGTCAGTGTGTATGGGTGCTAGCAAGTGTGACTAGGCATGCATGTACATACAGATCTATGATACATGCACTGCCGTATATACTCATATGTTCGTGTGTATTGTATCTTTGTGGTATGTATGTATATACACATGTGTGTATATATGTATGTGGTGTGCATATATGCATGTGTGGGTATGTTGTGTGTAAATGTGTATGTACAAGTATATTTATATGCATATGTGTTTGTACACTGGAATACTACACCATGCATTTTTGTTCATTGATATACATGTGTGCACATGTACAGTTGAATATGGTATGTACATGTGTATATGTGTACATGTATGTATGATATGTATAGTATGTGTACATATAAACAATTTATTATTGGGACCCCTGTAGCTAGAGTTTTCCTGCCTGGTCCACAGTCGGGACAAATCTCTCTCACCCGCCAGTCCCACAGCTGCTCAGACCCAACCAAGTAAACACAGAGACTTATATTGCTTACAAACTGTATGGCCGTGGCAGGCTTCTTGCTAACTGTTCTTATATCTTAAATTAACCCATTTCTATAATTCTGTACCTTGCCACGTGGCTCGTGGCTTACCGGCATCTTTACATGCTGCTTGTCATTGTGGCGGCTGGCAGTGTCTCTCTCACTCAGCTTCCTGTTCTCTTAATTCTCCTCTCTGTTAGTCCCACCTATACTTCCTGCCTGGCCACTGGCCAATCAGTGTTTTATTTATTGACCAATCAGAGTAATTTGACATACAGACCATCCCACAGCAGACCCCTTTCTCCTTTTTTTTTTAATTAGGAAAAATTGAAATGAACAATCATGTCCTTTCTAGACCTCAAATCTTTGAACTACCGTAGGGTGTGTGATGAATGAATTTTCAACACTATCCTTTTACCTCTCTGAGAGACATGGCCAATTCAAAAAGAAATAAATGCATTGCTTATGTGCTAAAATATTCAAAAGAAAGGCAGATGCCAATGATGGGGAATTTGGGTAAAGACTTTGAGCTGGCATTTGTCATAGGTCTATGATTTTTCTGCTTTACAAATGTCACTTGGATAAATAAATATTTATTAAGCTAGCACTTCCTGTTTTCTGAGAGTGACAGATTAATGGGAAGGAAGTTGAGTTGGAAGACTTCCCTGTGCCAAGTTTGTGGAGAATTTAGCTTTAAAAAATTACATATCCACTTATTTACGTGTGTGTGTGAGCATTTGTGCCTGGCTGTACATGTGGAGGTCAGAAGACAACTCATGGGAACCAGTCCTCTCCTTTCGCCATGTGAGTGTTGGGGATTGAGCTCAGGTTGTCAGGCTTCATGGCAAGTACCTTCACTGGCTGAGCCACCTCTAGCTTTTTTTTTTTTGTTTTTTTTGTTTTTTTTGTTTTTCGAGACAGGGTTTCTCTGTGTAGCGCCTTTCCTGGAACTCACTTGGTAGCCCAGGTTGGCCTTGAACTCACAGAGATCCGCCTGCCTCTGCCTCCCAAGTGCTGGGCTTAAAGGCGTGCGCCACCACCACCCGGCCCACCTCTAGCTTTTTAATCGCACCGCTCAATAGAGCTTTACACACGGCAGGAGTTCAATACGTGCCACCTGGCTGGTGGCACAACGAAGCCACCGTGGGACATTGACAGGGCGAGCTCTGTGTTACCGCTAAGATGCCTCACGGCTGAGACTCAGAAGTGTCCCAATTCAGCTAGGCATCACTTCTTTTCTTACCCTCCTCTGATGGAAATGTCGCTGACAATGCTTTCACTGTACACAGGTGAACGGCCAAGAAGATGGTGAGCAGTTCAAATCCGTTTTCCGTTGGGACATGAAGTCCAAGGATGGAGCAGGCACACCCAGCAGGCAGCCATTGATGGGTGAGGTGAGTGGTTTGGAAGGAGAGAGGAGGATGCGGACTATGCAAGAGAAGATCATTATTGCTACCACTTCTAAGGAAACCACCAGCTTTTCTTTACCCACCATGTCACTCCACCTGTCACCAGAGACCTCCACTAGTCCTTCCTGAGAGCACCCCAACTGTATCTGCAGGCTCAAATTTGTCACGTTCTTTCCTCTAACCACAGGGCCTCTGTCTCCAGGAAGCGTGGTCCCAGCTCGTGGCCAGTGTTGCTCTTCTTCCTGTGACACTTCACCTGGCCCCAGTCCTTCCTCTCTGTTCCTCTGTCCCCCTCTGATTCAGTCACTCCTGACTGGCCCTGTGAGGACCTCCCCAAATGGCTTCCCCTCTTCTTGTCCCCAGTCCAGTGTGCCACATCAGTCACACGGTTTCTTGGATATCTTCTCATGGCCTGTTTATTGATGACCTGCTCCTTAAAATATCCTTGGTCTATTTGTTTTGTGTACATGCACAGTATTTGCATTCTTCTCAATATAAAAGACTCTAATCTGCATAGCACTAAACCTTAAATTCCCATCTCCATCCCAGACCACTCAGTACACGTGCCCACCTTACTAATCGTGCGGGTACCCTTCTAGACTTTCCTGCGTACTTATATCTGTCTGAGATCTGCTTATAACTGTCCCTGTCTGTGTCTATCAACCATCTACCTGTCTCTCAATGTTCTATCCATCTCAAACTTCTCGTACTTAATTTGGGCACACCTACTACCTCACTGAAGGATCTGAACTGAGTTATTTAGCCACTATTTTTTTCTTAATTTAATTTTTATTTTCAAATTATTATTATTATTTTACACACACACATATAATGAATTTTAGTCATTATTATGCCCCTATTATCTCACCCACTGAAGCCTTCAAGTCACCCTCCTTTCATGGTTGTGTGTGTGTGTGTGTGTGTGTGTGTGTGTGTGTGAGAGAGAGAGAGAGAGAGAGAGAGAGAGAGAGAGAGAGAGAGAGAGAGACAACAGACAGACAGACAGACAGACTGACTCACTCACTTACAGAGTTTAATTGAGATTACTGACATGAGCATGGATGGGAAGTTATTTACTGGAATGTGGACCACTAATCAGTAGCTACACCACAGGAGAAAAATGACACTCCCTCACCCGACAGCCATTAATGGCCAATAGTCCCTCAGGGAAGGATGTGACGTCATGGGCCCCTCCCATCTATGGTGTGATGTTGCTGGGACCAGTCTTGTACAGATGACACCAGCTGCAGCGAGTCTTGAGTGCTAGGTCCAAGAGATGACCTTTTTTTT